>OY759272.1:43556709-43589209 GCA_963662155.1 Lamellibrachia columna
AATTATGTGTGTGAGTTTTTTTTTAACATACAATGGCACAACTTTTTAAGCATTCATGTCAACAGTGTCGTAGTCATTTCGTTGGGGACATACTGTAAAGGTATCACGACCAAGAACCTGCATATACTGACTCAACAGCTGCCCTACCAAAATAGCTTCACATGTGGTAGTTGTTAATCTTTCTTCAATTTTAGCTACAATATGAAACTACTTTATACAGTCACATGAAGAAATGGGCCGCAATAATCACTCTGGGACATACCGTCACAAAAAGCAGGCAAATGTTAAGGTACAAAGAACATTTGCTTTGGCCCCAGTCTTTCTCATTTGCAACGCCACCATACTCCATGCTGATGGGCTGTAGGTGAATTATTTTCAGGTGAATATATTGCTGATTTTGAACCTGAAACAATATTGTTAACGTTCATTAAGAACCAAACGAGAAGCAACTGGGCGCGTAGTTTTGATGCTGCTATTAGCAATTAAGTTGGTCTTTCTGGGTGCGTAGATGTTTGAACGTTTCTTGTTTGTAGTTGTTGATATTTGATATGTTAACAATGATTAATGATATTAAATTCCTGTCGCGTATCGTTTGTGGGACGTAGAGAACACACATATCAGTATTTGTTAAATGAGGCTGATTGATTTGTTAGTATTAATATTCGCCGCTCGGCATGACTAGTGCGCGTTCTAATGACAGGTATTCCTCTTGCAGCAGTCTTTCTTGTGCAGGTTTGTCCAGTACACCGACTTTAATTATAGCGTGTTGAGTCAGCAGAATAACCACAGTCACGCGTGAGTCATCGCATATAATCACGTACGGTGTTACCATGGCCAATGCGTTACCTCTGACAGTTACCGATCGGACGGGCAATCAAGAGCATTGAGATTTGAATTCACCAGGTGTCGTTTCGAAACGTGGCCAATTTCGTTAACCCACTTTGTCTGTGTATTTTGGATGAGAGGCTAAACACCGCGGTTGCCCTCGTCACAACTAGATTCTAGAAAGAAAAACACAGGCGAATTTCGCGGTTTGTTATATGTTCTTATTAGACAAACGCGTTGACTAAAATAACTCGACATTATTCGGAGCACATGTTTATTAGCGCGCCCAGCATTCTCATTGGTCAAGCCGTGCCTGCATGCATACAATTAAAGTGGCGACTTCAACGGTAAGTAATAAGATAGTTTCGCCATCTAGCGATTAACCGCTAACTATAAACGTTCTCGTCATATCTTCTTCTTCAACAAAAGTACGTTTGTACTAGCTAACTTAAAGAGTCACTACTGCTGTAGTCTAAAAAGATCAATGAATACGAATGACACTCTATGCTACAGTTCATAATCATTTTGCCATTTCGGCGGCTGTCTATTCCGGACAGACCGTCGTGACGCGGGCGGAGTCGTTGTCTCGGTGTGATCCGCTCGCTGCGGTACGTGATCGGGCATGTTGATCTCGTGAGGAGGCTCATCAATGTCATCAGTGTTCGTTGGTACGTTCAGCAGTTCTGACGTCGAGTGCAACTGACGACGGTTGCGACGATACCGTGACCCGTTGTCTTCTACTTCGTAGGACCGGTTGCTCAGAATGCTTAGGCATCGCCCCATCGACCAGTTTCTTTCGCCCGGCAGTCGCATAGTCTCTCCGATGCGCTAGCGACTTCGTACCTCTGTTGTAATGAATCGCTTGCGACTTCTTTTGTACGACAACTTCTGCGCTGTTTGCTTGTCTATGTTCCGCTCGAGTAGCGAACGTGTTGTCGGCAGCAACGTCCGTGTACGGCGACCCATCTACCTCTGTACCGACGAGATGTTAAAACCTTCGCTCGCAAGTAGTGGATCCTGTCGATCCTTACTTGCTTTCATCAGCTGAGCCTTGCATGTTTTTTCTCACAAAACCCACAACGTCATAAGCGCCACTTTGCATAGATTGTAATTGTGCACTTGTCTACTCTGATGTTTTACATATGTCTATGGCTTTCTCGAGAGTTAGGTCATTTATACGCAACAAGCGTTGATGCACACAAGCCTATCGCGGATAGGCGATTGACATACGCAGAAATTGACATACGCAGAAATGCTTTCACCCGCTTCTTGTATGCGATTGTTGAAACGAAAACGCCCGTATATGATATGTGTACGAGGTTCACAGTAGCTGTCAAATTTTGACACCTGATCAATGCATTGTTCGTTTTCACCAGCTAACCAAGTAAAAATGTCATATACTTTGGCTGCATCTTCGCCTATGACTGACAAAAATGTTGCAACTCTCACTAAGCCATCCTGCTTATTAATGCCTGTTGCAATTTCATATCTTTCTCCATTGCTTCCAGCTAGTAGCTAAATTATCGTCCATTATCAATGGCTTCGGTGGGGGCAAATATGCTGGTAGTGGGGGTACCGCCACCCTCTCCCCGGATGCACTGTGACTGTCGGACCTGTCTACCTTGGACATGACTGCTGATTTAGCCTCTTGCTTGCCTTTTAGCGCTATGAAAGTTCACAGTACATTGAATCGCTGTTAGCACAATGCACACCACATTACCGCCCGGAGCTGTGAGATTACGTCAGCGCGTCCCTTTCTTCTCGCTCGAACAGTCCAAGTTGTTTCACGAGCTTGATGTAGTTGGCTCAAAAGTCTCACTTTGCAACTGATATACTCCATTGCGATAATCCTCGTTACGCTCAGTCGATGCTATAGTTGTTTACAGACACCGTTTCGTACCAGTTCTGACGCTATAAACGTTCTCGTCACAGCGAGTATGTCAAATCTGTTGCATTGTTTAACAGTACTTGGCAAACGTAACGCTTCTTTGGTTTACTTCGGATGTTTAACATGTCATATTGCATGTGTGGATGCGCACAAGTGTGTGTGTGTGTGTGTGTGTGTGTGTGTGTGTGTGTGTGTGTGTGTGTGTGTGTGTGTGTGTGTGTGTGTGTGTGTGTGTGTGTGTGTGTGTGTGTGTGTGTGTGTGTGTGTGTGTGTGTGTGTGTGTGTGTACCTACGTGTGCGCCCTCGCGGTACATTCTTGCGTGCGTGCGTGCCACTTGGTGCAATGTCCATTCATTAGATGTTAATATTAATATTCACTGTAACTGTATCTGTGATAGGTAATGTTGTGTACAATGACGCCTCTCCAGGGGGTCGTATTGTACGTCGTCTTGCAGCAGGTGGAAGTGAGTCACGAGGTAAAACCACGATCGTGGGTATTATCCCGAAGAAATAATCTGTAAAGATGATTCTTCTTACGACATGCGTTTTTAAGCTGTTGGACAAAAAAGGTTTTTTCTACAAGTGTCCTTAATCTTTACTTTCTTAACTGGGCAATACATGTTGTACAATGTATTGAATGGATTGATAAATTAACATATGAGATGTTAACATCATCCGAACGCATACACACACACACACACATATATATATATATATCTATATATATATATATATATATATGAAAATATATATGAAAATATATATGAAAATCTATTGTGATGCAAGTGACTAAGAAAAAATAGTATGACTGATAATTTGATAACACAGCTAATCAAGCTCCATGCATCTACATCTCGAAAGACATGTAGTGACAAACCATGTTTGTTGTTGCTTTTCTATGACAGATAAACCATATAAAAAGATTAACATTGCAAAGCAATGGTATTACCACAGCCAAATGCCATTTTCCTACTTTTAAAGTAGTAATTTTCCATTCGTTCACCAAAACATTGTAATGCAAGGTATCGATGTATAGATTCAAACTCAGGTAATCAGAACCCTGTATTGAAAAGAGGTCGTTTTGTTGGTATCGTTGCATGTGACGAACAGTGCCGTCACATCAAACTCGGGGACAAACTTTACGTAGTAAATCGCATTATTTCTCAAATATTTCGGAACAATGCTTGGCAGTATTCCTGAATATGGATACTGTTCGAGCTCAGACAGTTGGAATGATTTCGCGTGTTGTCAGTCGATATTCAGTAAAATGCCGAACCGAGTAAACGCAACCTCGACGGTCGGCCCGAGTTACAGAATAATGTGTCCACTTCACAAAAAACAAACAAACGTCTACCTGCCCTCGGGGAACATGGCTCTGTGTATTGAAACACATACACAAGGTTTTAAATATGGCGAAATGACAAAACAAATTGCTAAATTGCTAAAAAAAAAAACGTAAGTAAGGTGTAAAGTGGTCTTGTTTCATTGAACATGCATGCGCTATATATAGTTCATGAGCGCATTTAATATATACTTTAACTCTTAAGCAGTGATGTTTTTTTTGTTTTAATTTACACACTCAAAGTCCGATGTTGTATATGTTCCAGATCGCTCAAGTTGCCACCACAGAGACATGTATTTAGCGTCACTTGTCATCCTTGTGCTTCCCGTGGCATTAGGGATTTACTTGCCTGAACTTGAATCTCCCGATAGGTTTGTTTTATGTTTTTTTTAAACGGCAACATAGTAATACAGTAGGAAACACTAACGTATCATGAAACATTTAACACATTTTATAGCATCACGTTTTTTACAAACTGTTTTTTTTTCAAACAAACTGCGTTAGAGTATTTGCAATCGCAACAGCAACACATTATACATTTAAATATTTGGCATTGGTAGTGTAGCTCAAACTCTCATTTGTTGATGCTGAAACGCATTGAAACTACTATTTAAGTGTTAAGACATGTGTTATGCCCGTTCAACGTGTCAGAAATATTATGTTATTTGCTGCTTTTTCACAGTATTGTACGCACGACCAGTGGGATCGAAGATGCATTCACGACGTCGTCCAAAGAGAACTTGGGTTCAATATCATCCGATAGGACTACGGTGTTCCCATGGACGTCGACCAAAGAGAGCTTGGGTTCAGCATCATCCCATAGGACTACAGTGTTCCCATGGACGTCGACCAAAGAGAGCGTGGGTTCAGCATCATCCGGCACGACTACGGGGTCCCCTTGGACGTCGACCAAAGAGAGCTTCGGTTCAGCATCACCCGTTAGGACTACTAAGTACCCATGGACGTCGTCCAAAGAGAGCTTGGGTTCAGCATCATCCGATAGGACTACTGAGTACCCATGGACGTCTACCAAAGAGAGCTTGGGTTCAGTATCATCAGATAGGACTACTAAGTACCCATGGACGTCGACAAAAGAGAGCATGGGTTCAGCATCATCCGATAGGATTACTAAGTACCCATGGACGTCGACTAAAGCGGTCCCTGGTTCAACCTTAGTCAAGGAACCATATAAGAGGTACGCTGCCGTGACAACACCAGGTATTAAGTAGAATCTGCTGCGTCTAGTTTAAAACAAGTCCAGTTTTGCTCTCTTCCCGTGTAATGTTTGGATGATGCCAAGGTCCTTTGTTGTCCACTTCTTAACGCAAACTAGATACTGCGAAATGTTCAACAGCTTCTTGTTTTTGTGTGGAAATGGTGTAATTTGGAATCTTGGACAGGTGTTAATATATATGCTGCTTTTTCACAGTATTGTACGCACGACCAGTGGGATCGAAGATTCATTCACGACGTCGTCCAAAGAGAACTTGGGTTCAACATCATCCTATAGGACTACGGTGTTCCCATGGACGTCGACCAAAGAGAGCTTGGGTTCAGCATCATCCCATAGGACTACAGTGTTCCCATGGACGTCGACCAAAGAGAGCGTGGGTTCAGCATCATCCGGCACGACTACGGGGTCCCCTTGGACGTCGATCAAAGAGAGCTTGGGTTCAGCATCATCCGTTAGGACTACTAAGTACCCATGGACGTCGTCCAAAGAGAGCTTGGGTTCAGCATCATCCGATAGGACTACTGAGTACCCATGGACGTCTACCAAAGAGAGCTTGGGTTCAGTATCATCAGATAGGACTACTAAGTACCCATGGACGTCGACCAAAGAGAGCTTGGGTTCAGCATCATCCGATAGGACTACTAAGTACCATGGACGTCGACCAAAGAGAGCATGGGTTCTGCATCATCCGATAGGATTACTAAGTACCCATGGACGTCGACTAAAGCGGTCCCTGGTTCAACCTTAGTCAAGGAACCATATAAGAGGTACGCTGCCGTGACAACACCAGGTATTAAGTAGAATCTGCTGCGTCTAGTTTAAAACAAGTCCAGTTTTGCTCTCTTCCCGTGTAATGTTTGGATGATGCCAAGGTCCTTTGTTGTCCACTTCTTAACGCAAACTAGATACTGCGAAATGTTCAACAGCTTCTTGTTTTTGTGTGGAAATGGTGTAATTTGGAATCTTGGACAGGTGTTAATATTTCAGTAGGATGGAACATAAATAAAGCTGTGAAGCCAATTTAAACTACCAGTTATCATGTATCTAGCTGATTTTACGTTTCAGAACAACAAGTCTCCTTGCGCCAATTACTTCCGCTGCTGTTGCTCACGTTACGCCGCCGATACCAACTGTAAGGACCAACATTTCTAAAGGTGAGCTACAAAACAATAGTTAATAGCAGAAGACGTCTTGTAGAAACATATATGGTTTTGAACTGCTGATGTAAATCCGTGGTAATTCAATTTTAATACACTGTACACTCATGTCTGATGAAGCAGCACATGTTTAGTATGTTTGTTTGGGAAGCACTGCTTCACTGGCAAATAGAGAATAACATCCGAATTTGACAAAACACTGTTTATTTAATCAGATTGCCATCCAAAGTAACACGCCACTGATGCCAAATGGACAAGTATTGTGTGTGGCTCGCCTACATCTGTAAAACTTTGTTTTTAATTATACTGACATTGCCAGTATTTACACAATCAGTAAATAATTTATTCAGTTAATTAATTTTCCTCAGTGAGAAAGAGTACTTTATCATACTGTACACATATACACTATGCATGCCTATGTCTTTCTTAAGTTTGAAGAAATAAATGTTATTAATATCTTCATAATCATTCAATATTTTTAAATGTATAAATATCATTAAGTATATGTAAAGTGTATTGTCTTCTACATTTCCAGTATGGTCCCCTGCATTCCTTAATTATTTCCTCTGTATATGTGCTTCGTTAAAATCTCCCATTGTAACACATTGCCCCCTACACATCTCCATTATAGGTTTTTTTTTTAATATAAATTGTTCGTTCTATATTTGTTCCCCAAATTACTTCCTCGCAATACACTTCGCTTTCCAATTTTATTTCGTATGCCTCGATATATGCTTTAATACATGATATAAACATCATCTCCTCTTCTCCCTCCTGTTTTCCAAAACATAGTATTACCTGCCAGTGCCCATTGGACACCTGCTCTAATTTTATTTGCCCATGATTACGTGACGCCTATTAGGGGTCGACATACTCTATCATGATATCTAACTCGCGTTTTTATTGACTGTACTCCGGACATTTAAACATACAAATGTAAGTTCACTTCCAGAAATATTTGATAACATTTCCTTGCAAATGTCGGAGTGTACTTCTTCTTTGAATTGTCTCCATGTGTCACCTCTGCATATCTAACTAATCAAATGTAAAATGTAATGGTATATACCTTCATGAATCTTCCCTCCCGACTTAGCTCCTCGCACATCTGTGAAGTCGATTCCGTGCTCTTTCCACACTTGCTGTACTCTTGCGTCGATCTCCATCCTCCTACAGTTTCTATAATCCTGCACCTTTACGCCCCGGTGCAGGTAATGTCGTGTATAGTATGTTCTGCTCTATCCGTGTATCTGAGTGTTCAGACCAACCGCCAGTATTTATCAACGATAGCCGATATTCCTTCCCTGCCTACACATTTTCTGCACACGAATAGCTCCTCGCTTGCCACAACCCATGACCCTACCGACCCATTATATTACATCCTCTAGTCCTGCCTCTTCTAGACGTACCTTCACGTTCTCTCCAGTTTTCACTGTCTTGTATAATTTCAAAAGTGTAGTATATTCTACGTTCATCCACGGTTTCCTACAACACATCCATTTCCAGCTTTGTTCTGAGACACTTCCTTTCTGTTCTTTCCCGACTGACATTTTACTGTTAGTTTGCTTTACTTAATGTACATCCACATGCATATTGTTTACCACAAGACATATCTTACATTGAAAAAGAAAACCTTCCACTTATGCAGCCCACGATTTTCGGAGCCGTACATGTTATATCTCCTTTGTTTACACGAGCCATACAAAAAGCCTGTTTCTTGAAAATGTGCAGTGCACTATAAAACAATAAGCACCGAGGCAGTAGACAACCCTTTTATCGCTAATCCTACTTCCAGTGACGGAGACTATACTATACTAAACTGTATCTGGCTGACGTGAAACACATAAACACGTATAACAGTAAGATCTCTGAAATGTGGTCCAACCCTAGTATCAGGTTTGGAGATCATCCCGAACAAAGAAACTATGCTGATCCAGAACTGAGAGAATTTTGTTATGAAAGGCGCCTAAAAGAATGTGGTTTAAGATGTTAAGAGGAAAGGAACTGAAGTTTCTAAGAAATTGAATGGGTATGAAAATATTAATAGAAATATTACATTTTCACTTAAGAAATATATATGAACAACAGCACACGAAGTAACGTTGATGAAGGAACAGTGTAGATTTGATATCAGAAAGTACTCTTTCTCACAGGAAAATAAATGCATGCAACAAATTGTCTACACATTGGGTAAATATTAGTAGCGTGGATATGTTAAAAAAACAAGTATCTCACATGCACAAATGCTATTTAGTTACGACCGTAGTGAATTTATCACTATGATAACAAGTCTGAATATCTTATTTGGTCATCCAACTGTTAAAGATGATGACCTGTCGCTGGCTGCAGGGGATGCTTTGCGAAATACCTCAAAGACGACAGCAGCAAACAACGTAACGCCACCTTCAGGTAAGGCTATTTGAAAAAAAACCGTCATTTTATACACTGCATTAACTATGGCTATATAGTACTCGTCGTAAAATGTAGACGTTGACTTACGTTGATCCCAGCGTCCACTTGGCAAGTGCGACAGAGCCTTTTATAAATATTTGAGGTGCTTCCACATTCGTCCGTCTTGTAAGAACAATTATAAACACCAAATATCTTGAAAATATATCAAATTAATTTAAGCAAGCCAACTAAGTTAAATCAACACGTCATAACTTTGTCATAGAATGAAATGCATATCTAATCAGTGCATATTTCTTACTGGATACCTGTTTGGAAAAAAATAACTTAACATTGCAAATGAAATAAAATGTCTGTTGTAGATTCTGGTGGATTATCCTATGGAACCATTGCAGCGATAGCTGTTCCGAGCGGTACACTTGCTATGACACTCGTTGGCATGATATTATATTGTGTAAGGAAGTACGGAACCAGCAAGACCATCAACATAATATGTTGCTGCAGTAAGTACATATGACGGTTTGTCTTAAGCTTTCTTTCGAAAATAATATTTATGTCTGCCATCTGAAAAGGAGAAAATGTGATCCTGAAGGTGCAGCAAAATACAGAGAAGTCAACAAGAAGATCAAACAAGATATGAGAAGAGCAAAAGATAACTGGATAGCAGAACAGTGCTGTGAAATGGAAGACAGCTTGAGCAAGAACAACAGCAAGAAGGCTTATCAAATAGTGAAAGACCTGACATCAGTGAAGAAAGGGATAACTACTACTATCCAAGACAAATCAGGGAAATGCCTGACAGAAGAACAGCAGATCCTCAATCGATGGACAGAATACTGCTCAGAACTGTACAGCCACAACACCAACGGAGACCCAGTAGTACTAAACTGTCCACAGACTACTGAAGAGGACGACTACCCCATTCTTCGTGAGGAAGTAGAGGCTGCAGTAAAGTCTCTGAAAAAAGGAAAGTCAGCTGGAATTGATAACATACCAGCAGAACTGGTTCAAGCTGGGGGAGAAGCCTTGATTACCACACTTACAACAATCTGCAACAAGATCTGGCAGACAGGAGAATGGCCCACCCCATGGACTCAGTCACTGATCATCACACTTCCCAAGAAAGGCAACCTACAGATGTGCCAAAACTACAGAACAATCAGCCTCATCAGCCACCCGAGCAAAGTCATGTTGAAGATACTACTCAACAGACTCAAACCCCAGGCACAAGAGATTATCGCTGAAGAACAAGCGGGTTTTCGAGCAGGACGGAGCACCATTGAACAGATCTTCAACCTTAGAATCTTTTGCGAGAAACACCTTCAACATCAGCAAAGCCTGTATCATGTCTTTATAGATTTCAAGAAGGCCTTTGATAAGGTATGGCATGCGACCCTATGGGCAACCATGAGGAAGTACAACATTGGCTCCAAGCTTGTCCGAACCATTGAACACCTATATGACAATGCCACCAGTGCAGTAACCTTCAACAGCAGCATAGGAGACTGGTTTCGAACAACTGTTGGAGTTCGACAAGGATGCCTACTATCACCAACGCTCTTCAACATTTTTCTGGAAAGGATAATGACTGATGCTTTAGAAAACCATCAAGGCACTGTCAGCATTGGAGGCAGGACAATCACCAACCTTCGTTTTGCTGACGACATCGACGACCTAGCAGGAGATGAACAAGAACTAGTCAATTTAGTGGAGCGCCTTGAGAAAACATCTTCATCATACGGCATGGAGATCAGTGCCGAAAAGACCAAACTGATGACAAACAGCACACAAGGCATCAGCACAGAGGTCAAAGTTAATGGACAGAGACTAGAGGCAGTAACAAGCTTCAGGTACTTGGGATCAATTATCACAGATGAGGGTTCCAAACCGGAGATACTTGCTAGGATTGCACAGACAACAGCAGCACTAACAAGGTTGAAACCCTTATGGAACGACAGAAACATCACTGTCAGTTCGAAAATAAGGCTGATGCGCTCCCTTGTTATGTCCATCTTTCTGTACGCTTCTGAAACATGGACCCTTTCAGCAGATCTACAGAAGAGGATACAAGCCATGGAAATGAGATGCTTCCGGAAGATCTTGCACATATCATACAAAGACCATGTTACTAACGATGCTGTCCGTAACAAGATCAAACAAGCCATCGGACCATATGACGACCTTCTTACAACAGTTAAGAAGCGTAAACTGAAGTGGTACGGTCATGTATCACGATCATCTGGCCTTGCAAAGACTATCTTGCAAGGTACCGTAAGAGGGGGGAGACGAAGAGGTAGACAGAAGGAGAGGTGGGAAGATAACATCAAA
This sequence comes from Lamellibrachia columna, assembly GCA_963662155.1. Lineage (NCBI taxonomy): Eukaryota > Metazoa > Annelida > Polychaeta > Sabellida > Siboglinidae > Lamellibrachia > Lamellibrachia columna. The sequence goes on from OY759272.1 coordinate 43,567,890, forward strand.
GAGTGGACAGGAATGGAGTTCGCTGACTCCCAGAGGGCTGTAGAGAACAGGGAAACGTGGAGAGAGCTGGTTAGAAAGTCATCAATGGTGCCCCAACGATCCTTACGGGTTATGGGAAAGTGAAGTGAAGTGAAGATCTGGAATAAATATTTTCCCCCTAAGGAATTAGACGTCCAATAAAACTGTACTTTTATTTAGTTCAGTAAGGTAATACGTTATTCCAACACTTACAAAATACCCTGGTTAAAAGAATTCGCAAATGTTGTAAAATAAAGTAAAGCAAATATACTTTTTATATGACACGGTACCCAGCGTTTTACACTTCACACCTTGGCTTTATATTTCACCCCCTGGCTATACACTTCACCCAGGCTTTGCACTTCACCCCAGGCTTTACACTTCACCCCCTCCACCGCGCCACACATATTGTTGTTTTAGTTTGGCTGCTCATGCGACTTATGCAATTATGGTGTTTGAAATTTGATGAAAACCAAATAGAGCAAACAATTGACTAAGAATATGACAATAAATTATATAAATGCAAATAAAACAGATTTTCTTATTATTGGTACACAAAAGCAGAGTGATAAACTTTATTATTTTTTCTGACACCTATGCTGAGCCAGAATTTCACACCGTCCGTCTCAGCACGGAATTTAGGAGTCAACTTTGATAATAATTTTTGACAGCATATTTCATAAACTTGTCGTTGCTGCTTTTGTCACATTCGTGACGTGGTCGTATTCGCCGGTATAATGTCTTTTGCTGTCGCAACTATTGCAACTGCTTTTGTTAGCAGTATATGGATTATTGCAATTCCCTTTACTATAATATTGCTTTCAAGGACATCTTGAAACTTCATCGAGTACAACATTGTTTAGCAAGGGTCTCTTCTTCCCGGTATCTTCTTCTCCTTAGCCAATAGTTTGGAGGCGTAGGGCTGTTTTCGACACTTGGAAATCGGCCCACTTAAAAATTCATTCTGACTGCCGCGTCAAGAAGTTTTTTACGGAGTCAAAATGCCTCAAATAATAATGATAATATAATATTCCCTTTATCATGATATTGCTTTTAAGGCACCTCGAAGCTTCATCGTGTGCAAAATGGTTTGGCTAGGGTAGTTACCCGGTCTCCTCGTTTCTTTCACGCATTACCACTTCTTTACTTCTTTGCATTGGCTTCATATCCGATATCGCATTATTTTTAAGATATCTACAGCTACTTATCAAGCACTTCGATTCAAACATCCAGCATATTTACATTGACTGCTCACTCCTGCAAGACAGCCCAGACAGCTTTGATCATGTTATTATAATACTAATATACTTTTTGTTCCCAGTGTTAAGACAAATGTCGGAACTAGAGCTTTCTCAGTTTCTGCACCGACTGTGTGGAACTCACTCCATGTTAGCGTGAAGTCTGTAGGAAATATAACAACATTTCGTCGTAAACTAAAAACCCACCTGCTTAAACTTGCTTATCCTCCTCGGCTCCCCAGCGAACCAATCCAACTGTTTACAGCGGGAACTACATATCGATTATGAACTTCCTAACCCCTTTTGTTTTGGTGCGCTGCCGAGCATGGGTTTCCCGAGGATTTTGGCGCAAAAGACGTGTTTTATATATTAATATATTATATTATGATATGACAGTATTGGAGTTAATGCAATATTAAAAAATAGAAAACATAATAATTGAATAAAAGAATAATTTCTTCAAATGTCTGGTGAACCTGAAAACCACCGTCTTTCGAACATAAGAAATACGCTGAAAACTGTCCATTAACATTAGGAATATTGTTACGAGTAACTGTTCAGTACCCGCCATAAGATAGTAAAGTTTAATTAACATTGCAGACACAATGGTGACAGATTCGTGCGAAAATGGTGCGTCGGGTGCGGATGACGGTGCACCCCCGAGTTATGAGATGTCAAGATTTAACAAGATTTAACAAGATTTGCCATCCAAGCCAAAGGCCCAGATGGCAAGTGGACAAGGAAGCCATTGGCTTATTGAGAGTCCAACAATGTTCACCTACTTATAACCCGCCCTCCTGAGATATGTGTCAACCTTGTTTTTAAACATATTCACGCTGCTAGCAGTTACACAATCTGTAGACAATTTGTTGTCTCAAGAGACCAAACAGGAAGATCCAGCCTAATTTGTGTGTAGAACATCGGTAGAACTCCCGCCGATGCGCAAGATGTGGCAACTCTATGTTCGATCTGTAATTAATATATTACATTATGCGTAATCGTTGCACATCTTCTTTAGTATAGTGTTTGTATTACAGTTATGCAAAGTTGTAAACATGGGTGTTTTAAGGCAGGATTGTTACTTCAAAAATAAATGCGTGTGTTTCTTCCACCATTGGCCACTGATCACACATATACAAGGGCGTGTCAATTACCATACAGCGAACTCAGTTAAGCAGATTCGCTGATAACAGAGTCAGCTGTTTCATAGAATAAAAATGTTAAAATGCGTGGCTTAATGGAACCACGTCCGCCTGTTAGCAGAATCAGTACGAAGGTGGAAAACCCAAATGCTTTTTGAATATAGATCAGTATTTTTTTGACACGATAATCGATAGATTGTGCAGGTAAAATAGTAAAATAGTACGTAAATGTACATAAATCTAATATTATTGCCCTGACCACTAGTGATTATGTTAGGTGTAGTCCATCGTGTCCATGAATTGTCAGTACAGATCAGCAAAGATTAAGCGAAGAACGATATAGGGAGTGGAAAATTCACTTCAAATGAAGCATCATTCCATAAAATGATGGTGACTCTGCTCTGGTTTGTTAGCTGCTGACTTTGGGTGTTGTGATACACTCAAATCGTCAATTAGTTTTGTCTTACTGTACCTCTTTCTGTTGTGCATGTATATGTGTCTTGTAATGTAAACTTGTAGAGCAGTCTTATGCTCCGTAGGACAAATGTATCAGAAACGTTTTAATCGGCCAAATTCACACTCATTGTAATATTGTGTTGCCACTCATAGCGGGGAATGTCTTCCAATTCAAAGTCACGTTATATATAGAACGGTGTGTTTTACTCAGAGTTGGCTAATAATCAATGACTCCAATTTGACGAATATCTCTCATCTAGCTCTCCAGGGTAGTGATTCACACATTTGAAAAAAGTGTTTGTGCTTATTGTTGCATTGTTTGCAGCAAACTAATCCACATATTGTTTAACTGGTTTGTGCACCGAATAAAGATTATTTTGATTAACTCAATTATTCATATATTGTCTTGCTCACAGGACAAATTACGCAGTTAGGTAATAATTGTACATGCGTTACTTGTATATACTGCTCACCTAACCGCAGTATGGACAATAATTTTTTTAGGTTACAAATATATCATAATGATTAGGCCCGTAAGTCAGCCGTACACTGCACAACTGGACACGACTGATCTAGGTCCGACGCTTCTCGACCGTCGTAGCCGAGTCGTGTACGGTCGTCACGACTGGCGACCTGATGGCTGGTCCACGACTGATCGCCGAACACTGAGCGACTATTCTCAACTGCAGCTCATCTGATCGTGTACACCTAGTGCTATTTTTGCAAAACCTCGATCCGCCACCAATCGTTGTTTTGTGGAACTTCAGCGATCAACTCCTTGTTCGCCCATTGGCTTATTCCTTACGACTCGTAGTCGGGAACCGCAGAACACAGCGCGACTGTTCACGACTGTTCACGACTGCCAGTCGGCTTCAATAGTCCTGAATCAACATGTTGAATCGGCATGACTGGTGTCGACGCGACTTAAAACTGGGGAATCGTGATCAATCGCAGTTGCAAACACGAGTATACTGCAGGACTATCCACCATTGTCTACGACGCGACGGTCGAATTGCGTCGGGTTGTGTTCAGTTGTACAGTGGGCGTCGGCTTAATATTTTGTGGACATTAGAATACACTGGTCTCAGATATGGTGGGCGATTAACAAGAACGACACTAATAATTTGTTGTAGTGTAGCGATCAAATGTTATAGCTTATACGGATAAAAATAAATTATCGAATTAACATATTGCCCCAGACGTGTCCTGCAGCTCATTGTAGGAGCCACGCCAACCGTAGGGCCTACCCATCTCTAGACAAGTATGACGTTCGGCCGCAAAGCCCTGTGTACAGCAATCACCATCATTAATAGAGTAGCTCCGCCGACAAACGATTGAAAAACAGCCGAGAAGTAGCATGATACGCGTTATCAAAGCGAGAGTTTGCGAGAAGTAGGGTTGATTGCTTTTTTGACATTTACAGCAAACTCAGCCGATTTAAAGTTAGTTTCAGTAGTAGGTGTTTTGCACAGTGCGTGCGGTGGACTGGGATAATAATAATAATATGAACATTGTCAACTGGTACTACTGTGCAGTGGACTGTAATGCAGCTGAAATTACCACGTAAGCATATTGTGTTCATGCACAGAAAAACAATTTTTCCTCTCCACCAAAAAAAGTTACACTACATTCCAGTCATAGGTATGTTTATATTAGCGTTGCATCGGTGTCACTTCAACGTTTTGGAAGTCGATTTTAAGTAAGTAAATAATGCACCAAAATGGGTGATTGATTAAGAGTTTGCCAATAGAAATCCTGGCTCATTCTTGCTCCTGAAAGCTTTGGAAATCTCCGTACAGCTGGTTGGGTGAGAGGTCCTTTATTAAAAATATTGTTTATTTTTCGCAACCGACTTACATTTATGAAGACAATGTCACTTGATTTTGACTCACACTGTCACACAAATATCAACGTTCAATATCTCGATTTTTCCAAAACGATTAGTTGGTTAGTTTATAATGCATTCACACGCTACATAGTCGGCCTATATACTGTTCCTCTTTTGTAAAACGTTTAATTAAAGTGCGCAGAAAATGTGTTATCATGTTCAAAGAGTACGCAATTTTTCACGCCAGCTACATCCAGTCACCCAATTCCCATTTTCTCTGAGTATTACATGAATTGGTTAAAAGCTAAGCAAAGCGAAACAACAAGTATTACATGAATTGGTTAAAAGCAAAGCGAAACAACAAGTACTACGCTGATACAAATTTCCAGTAACCCACCCATCATGCAAAACATCTACTTTTCGTTGCTGACGAACACCAGACGGCGCTACATGTTGGCATGATAACAATACGCGACAACGCACACCAGTGAGACAAATGGTATTCAATCAATTTATTTTCGTCCACACGCTACAAGTAGCTAAGCCTTGGGCGAATAGCTCTGCGGTTGCTTCATAACAACAACTTTGATAATGTGAAGTTAGAAACACATTAAGCCTGCCACTAGTCCTTAGTATGAAGTGATCACGGCTGCTGTTCTAGTAGCTGGTGCGCCACCAGTGCAGTCCGAATGCCGCCATTGCCACCAGCGCAATGGCGATCTTCAGAAAGGTGAAGTGGTGATAGTTGCTGACGTCAATCTGAAAATGTACAGACATACAGTTATAATATATCGTAGCAACACATTTTACTCGCGCAAGTGAAACATCATAGACAAAGCTGGATAAGGCTCCTTGATCGACATTTCTGGAAAGCTACCCACGAACATTAATACATAAGGAAAGAGATACACAAGAAAAGAAAACTGGATACAAATGTCAATTTGTCAGTTAAACAAACTAAGGCGAGCCGACATAGTATGTTACAACATGCATCATTAACCTCAACTCTAATCAGAGTGATAGGCGGTTGGGACATATCGCTCACAAAACATCTATTTCGAAAATAAGAATTTCGAAATAGCCAATGCAGGATTGTGCATAGTAACCACGTGAAACTGTGGCAAAATAGGTGAATGTATAGAATAGGCAAATATGACTAGAATACTTGTTTAAATGTAACGGTTGCTGGCGATATATGAGACAAATAGTCAAATAAAGAAGATATGATATCTGCAAAACGCCCACCTCTGGGCATTTTATCCAATGGGTGGAGCATAACGCCGACATTTAGGAACTCCACTAAGCTGTGCTAGCAAAGCTGAAAAAAAGAAAAAAGTATGATGATTCGGCAGATAAGGGGAAAGCAACATTGGTTATGGACACTGATAAGTATGAGCAGAAAGTAACCACCATGTTATCAGACGACAAGACGTATGATAAGCTGAAGAAAGATCCAACGCAAAAATACAAGAGAAAGTTAGTGTCCATCATAAGAAAATTGAAAGAAGAAGGAACTCACAGAAGAACAGTATGAATACCTATACCCAATAGCTGAAAATGTACTTAGGATGTACTGCAATCCGAAAATCCATAAGCCAGACCTATTATGGACAGTATAAAGTCAATAGGGTACAATGTATCAAGATCACTGGCAAGACCTACTTGCTCCGATTGTGGGTAAGACATCACACCATATAAAGAACTCGACACAGAACTGAAACTAAGGACAAACCTAAATGTGGATGATATAATTCGTCGTCATAACTACACATTTTAGCTTCAGGGGCACTAATTTTCATCTGAATTTTAGCACAACAGTGGGAAGTTCGGTATCACCTGTAATTGCAAATCTCTTCAATTAATGGCTGGAACAGCAAGCTATTCTCATAGCACCAATAACATGCAAACCGAAACTATGGGATAGATATGTGGAAGATGTGATGGGAGTAGTGTGGAAGGGATATGAGCAAGAACTGACAGAGCATCTCAACAGCATAGGCACAACAGGCAGCATTAAGTTCACACATGAAGAAGAGAGCGATATATATACATATATAGCGATATATATATATATATATATATATATATATATATATATATATATATATATATATATATATATATACCAACTTGTGATTTTACTCAGCTAATGGAAAGATGTTTCATGTCATATGCTGCCAAAAACTGTTAGACAACTGCAGAAATAAAAAAATATATAAATGAAGTAAAACAATAATTAAGCTCGAAGCGAAATCACCAAAAGTGGGGACAACAATAATTTCAAAATTTTCTATTCACAACTTGCTTTTACCTTGTTTGTCCATCAACATGTCCGCCTCAAAGACCACGGAACCATAAAAAAACACATCATAAACTGGTAGGGAGAAAAAGTGGTAGATAGGGAGTCATGCAAAAGATGACACATGAAAGAGGTCATATGGAAAAGCAAGATCAAGACAACGATCAACAGAGGCGAGAGCAATTACGAACTTCCTCACGTGTACGATGACGTCATCCGAGGTCATTAGTACTGACGAAGTCGCCTTGATAAGATGATGAAAATGTCTACACGGTAAAAAAAGTTTTGGATATGTAAAAAATAATCATTTCAACATGAAAACGAGCTATCTTGAGAAAAGTGCACTAATTTTCTATTCAGGTTTTTATTAAATGTGTCAGTCCAGGGTAACTCCAACGTATACTGGAATGGGATTGTGTGATAGTTTTCGCCCATGGCAGTTGAAGACGAGAAAACTTACTCTCGACGGCAAGCCCGTATACATTGGAGTTATCCTGGACCGTACCTTCATATACAACAGTCATCAAGACAAAGGCGAACATAGGAACGAGGGACATCATCCTGACGGAAGCTGTCCATCACCAATTGGGGAATATACCCAGGGACCATACGAAGTACTGCACTTGCCCTGTGACCCTCTGCTGAATATGTTTGTCCTGTTTGATGAGATCGTTCTAGACAAGCCAGATATGAAGATTGTGTCTTTATAAACTAACCGATACTAGGCTTACAGCCGATGTCGGCCGCCAAAGTGTCCATGTACGTCAAATGGTTGACGAAGTCATTCCTTCGCTCGTTTATCTCTCGCCACATTTTCTTGCTGTCCGGTAGACGACACCTTCCCTGTCGCAACACAACCACGTATTTGGTGGTTGTTCGTGGACAGGTCGATTTATCAATCCGATATCTTTAGTACGGCGTCCTAACATGTTTACTGTCCGACTAAGGTTGGAATATAAAGCAAGAAAAAGTAGTGTCACCGTGATTGGTATAATCGTGATTATTGCAGTGGTTCGACAAACACGTCATAAGTCCATGAACAAACGTGTCACATGTATCTGAAAAAAAAACAAGTCATATGTCTTTGAACCAAAACGCCATATGTCTTTGAACAAACACGGCTGAACTTAACATTACTAGAGTCAAATGTTGGCCAAACACGTTATACGTCCGTGACCAAACACGCCATACGCCACACATCATACGTCCATGAATAATGTAATATATCCATTAGCAAACACGGCTAAACTTAACATTACTGAAACTAGTTTACCTTGAACACCCATGTAGCCCACCGACTCTGCATCTCAAGCTTGTGGAAGACTGGGCAAACGTCAGGCGTCAATCCGATCACAGCCAGGGGTGCTTCAGCGATGGAGGAAACATCCATCGATACAACAAGAAGCGCCTTTACTGGAGCCCTGTAGTTGGATGTGGCCCTTTACTGGCGGGAAGCTGAAATTCGGTTAATACGTTTGCTATATTGATTTAAAATTGGCCGCTGTAGTCATGAGAGCTGATTTATTAAGCATCCACTCACTGTAGTTGTTGGGCCTGATTGCTGCACTGACATGTGTGACTTCTGTGGCTGTCATAAGCGGATAAATACAAGCGAGGCTTTTGAAATAATGGAGAGTCACCCAACAATCAACCGAGTCGGGGTTTACATCATTCCAGCCATCTTCTTGGAACTGCTGTCAACAACTAGGTCACATGTCGTCATTCTAACATTGATGAAGAGACCGTGATGGTCACGATAACTCCGTTTAACATCACACTGTATTGTGAAAGGAAACGAACTTACTTCAATATATATGGTCTCTGTGACGTCTCACAGAGAGGTTCACGGACTATTCACTACAGATAATCCAACTAAACTGCTACTGCCCATGCATAGTGGGATGTGTCCATTGATTTTACCATTCGTGTTGTATTTGTCAGATAACTAAACGCCTCCAGTGGAAATTGCGAATACCTGTAATTGTAGCCGGTCGCACATACGATGACGTCAATGTTGTCCTCGCGCGAGCCATCGCTGAACTGGACTAAACTTGGGAATAACCAGCTTTATGGGTTCTTCCTCATCTCACGTAATGGTCCATCCTCAATTCGATTGTTTTGCTAGCCTCATTTCAAATACGTTTTGCGAAAACCACACCTACTTTGTATCCATTGTAACATGCTACGTCATTTTTACAACTTTTGTATGTAACTTTTGTGAAATGATCAGACAAACTATTAAATCATTTAATGATTGCGCAAGCATTAAGTTAAATGAAAACCGAAATGCTGAAAAGTCACGATTTTCATCTTTGGTGAAATTTCATAACTGTGTCATCGACGAGAGGATTGAAGTCACGCCAATGATCAACATTGTTCTTAGATGGAATCTTGTTAAATTTGTAAAATATGGTTATTTAGATATGAGTTTTAGCCAGATTTAACAAGATTTAACAAGATTCCCATCCCAAATAACAAGTTCCAGATGGCAATAGGCTGATCGAGAGTCCAACAATTTTCTCATCTATGTGTAGCCCGCCCTTATAAAATATCTGTCAATTCTATTTTTAAACATATTCACACTACTAGCATTAACACACACATTTGGCAATTTGTTCCATTCCATTTATCACCCTCTGTGAGAAAGAGTACTTTCTCATGTCCAACCTTCACTGCTCCTTAACTAATGCTGCTTTGTGTCCTCTGGTTCTACTGCCTTCTTTAAGTTTGAAGAACATATTCCTATCAGCATCCTCATAACCGTTCACTATTTTAAACACTTCTATTTGGTCTCCTCTTAATCTCCTGGTCTCTAATGTTGTCAAACCACATTGTAATAAGCGGCTTTCGTAACTAAGGTCTCTCAATTCTGGAATAATTCTAGTTGCTCTTCGTTTATTCTTTCTAGCTTGTCTATGTCCTTTTTACGGTACGGCCTCCATGCTTGTATTCAATATTCCAAATGTGGTCTAACTATTGCTTTGTACAGGGGTACAATTAACTGTTTATCCTTATGTCATTTTCTGCCTAATGTTATTGATGGCCATATAGGGTCAGAAGATATTGCTGATTTATTTTCCTCAAAGTTTGAACAATTGTACAATTATGTTGGATTTGACGAAGATCACATGCACTTATTAAAAAGTAGAGTTGACAATCTTGTTAGTAATATGTGTATGCATGAAAATTATGATAATGATGGTCACAACTGCCATCAGCAGCATGGTATTAATGTTGATGATCTCAAGAAATGTGTAAATTGCATGAAACATGGTAAAAAGAAGAAAATGGCATATTTTCTAACCATATTATATATGGTACTGAAAAACTGTTTAAAGCATTAACCTTGCTCTACAATGGCATGCTTATTCATGGTGTATCCCCAAGTGAGTTACTGATAGGTACTATGGTGCCACTTCAGAAAGATAAAAGAAAGGCGCTTCATAGCTCTGATAACTATAGAGCGTTGACCTTAGGCAGCATCATTGGTAAACTTTATGATACTATTATTATCAAACAACAAACTGGAGTTTTTGACACGTCTGATTTAAAATTTGGGTTTAAAGATGGCTTATCTACAACAATGTGTATTTTTATGGTAAAATAAACTATTTCATATTATGTAAATAATGGTAGTACTGAACATGTTTTATTACTTGATACTTCTAAAGCATTCGATATAGTAAATTATTGTATGTTGTTTCAAAAATTAATTGATAAGGGTATGTGCCCATTAGTTGTAAGACTTTTACTTCACATGTACACACACCAGAAATTACAAGTTAGATGGAATGACGTAATATCAAACCAATTCAATGTGAAGAATGGGGTTCGCCAAGGAGGTGTTATGTCTCCACTTCTATTTGGAGTATACATGGATGGGCTGTTGGAAGAATTAAAAGACCTTGGTATTGGCTGTTATATTGGGCAACATTTCTGTGGAGCTGCAGGATATGCAGATGATATTATATTACTATGTCCTACTAGTTCTGGGTTGCGAAAAATGATTGAGGTGTGTGAGAAATATGCCAAACTACATGATGTGTTGTTTAATGGGTCAAAAAGCAAATTATTGGTGTACAACAAGAAGGATGCTGATCCGCATTTTGAAATCAATGGTACAGATGTTTCTACATGTGAGAAAACTATACATCTTGGAAATGTACTGAGCACAACCGATAAGTATGAAATGGTGTTTGATGGTATCAAGAAATTTAACTGTAATGTAAATAGATTTATGTCTGAGTTTGGTTCACTTCAAACTGTTGTCAAAAAAAAATTATTTCATCAGTGCTGTTGTGCATTGTACGGATCTCAATTATGGCCACTGTGGCATGACAGTGTTAGCAAGATGTGCACACAGTGGCGTAATGCATTGCGTAAAGTATGGAAGCTACCATATGCTTCCCACAGAGATTTAGTACCTTTAATTGCTGAATGTGTACCTTTAGATGTGGCTTTGGTCTTTCGGTTTATGAAGTTTTACAGAACAGTAGCCTTGTCAGATAACATGATTGTTAATTATATTGCAAATACAATGACATTTGCTTATAGGTCAACTATGGGCCAGAATGTAAGACACATTATGTCCAAATATAACATGACCCACCATGAACTGTTGTATATGCCTATGAGTGCTATTAAGCATAAATGTAAAGAAATGTGGAATAGCAATGTCAATGCTACATACTATGACAATGCAAACATGATTTGTGAATTGGTTGAAATGAAAGATTGTAACAATGACACTGTCTTTAATAAGGAAGAATGTAATGCTGTGATTTCATATCTCAGCACAATATACTTTGTTATGTACATGTTTGTGGATCTTGAGTCCGAATAAAGATGATAATAATAATAACATGATAGTTCTCCTAATTATCCCTACAATTTGATTTCCTTTCGAAGCAGCAATCCCACATTGCTATGAAACTTTCATGTCAGCACTAAATGTTAAAGATAAAGATACGTTTTATTACCAAGTAGCAAGTACAAGGAATTCGTAGTGTTGTGGCGTTAGCACAAACATACACGCATGCACCCAATTACACACGGAACTAAACATTACATATCACAATCGTAATACTAGAAACAGTTAAAAACAAACGAGAGTAATATAATAGATTGCAAAAGAAAAAGAAAAGAAAAAACGCGACATTGCAACTACCTGCTAGAGGCAAGACATTTATGCTGGCTCTGCGTTTAAAAATCTCAGCGCATGAGGATAGAAACTATTGTAGAATCGCGTCGTTTTAGTTTTTATGCAACGGTAGCGCTTGCCGGAGGAAAGGAGTTCAAAGAGATGGTTGGCTGGATGATATGCGTCTTGTACAATACGCTTGGACTTTCGCAAACTACGAGATCGATAAAGAGACCTGATGGTCGGCATATTTAACCCGATTAGTTTAGAAGCGTTCTTGACGACTGATTCAATTTGATTAATTTTATCTTGGTTGGCGCAACCAAACCAGACAGTAATAGAAAATGACAAGACACTTTCAATAACTGCGCAGTAGAAACGTGTTAATATTGCTTTTTTGCGTTTTTGTGCTTTTTTAATGATTTCAATCGAGTTATTACACCAGGAAAGATCTTTTGAAATAGTCGAACCCAAACATTTTACAGAGTCAGCTTGCAAGACTTCAGCACCGTCAATGAAAAGGGGGTGGATGGGTATTTTCTTTTTGCAAAAAATCAATGATCTTTTCCTTCGTTTTGGATATGTTTAGTACTAGGTTGTTGTTCTTACACCAGCACTCGGTTGTTCCAGGTGCTTCATAACATAATGTAAACTTAAGGCAACTGCATCGTCCACAGATATGTTAGTTTGATAAGTAAACTGGTGAGGATCCAACAGACCGGCCGTGGATGATTTCAGATAACGGAGCATAATATGTTCGAAAACTTTCATCGCAACTGAGGTAAGTGCCACTGGACAGTAATCGTTCATGGTAGAGACTTTAGCCTTCTTGGGAATAGGTATAATCACATAAATTTTAAAACACATTGGAACTATGCACTGTTGTAAAGATGAATTGTAGATGTCAGCGAATACTGGAGCAAGCTGATCGGCGCAATTCTTGAATGTATATGATGAGATGTTGTCAGGACCCGAATCCTTGCGCGTACTCAGTCGCTTGAACAATGTCCGCACGTCAGCAACGTTAACGGTGAAAGGCAGCGACAGAGGAGTGTCTGTGGGTAGGGGGCGCTGCTCCGGCGATGTGTTTAACTTGTCAAATCTGCTGTAGAAGTCGTTTAGTTGGTCGGGGAAGGACGGATCGGCATTGTAAATAACTGAAGCGCTTGGTTTATACTGTGTAATTTGACGTAACCTTTGCCATACAGATCTGGTGTTGTTGGAAGCAAATTTGCTTTTTTTGGGTTACTCCTAAGTCCTTTTCTTGTGTGGTTCTACCTAGTATAGCATCCCCCATTTTATATTCTTCGTCCATGTTTCCATGTCCTATGTGTATACATTTACACTTACCAAAATGTAATAACATTTGCCATTTTTCTGACCATTTAACTCATTTATCTAGATCATCCTGTAAGCTTTGTTTATCTGTATCATTAGTAACCTTTCTGAATACTGTTGTGTCATCTGCAAATTTTACTACTTTGCTAGATATGTCATCTTCCAAATCATTTATATATATTAAAAACAGTAAAGGGCATAATACTGATCCCTGTGGTACCCCAATCAAAACCGATTTTCAGTTTGAAATCTCACTATCTACTAATACTCTCTGTTTTCTGTGTGTAAGCCACTTTTCTATCCAGTTGATTACATCATTACCTATGCCTTGGGCTTTTAGTTTAAGTAAACATTTTTTATGTGGCCCTTTATCGAAAGGTTTCTGAAAATCTAAGTAGACAACATCCACTGGTGACCCGTCATCTACCCACTTTGTAATTTCTTCAAAAAAACATAAGAAAATGATTAGATATGACCTTGCTTTTATGAACCCATGTTGAAATGTATTTATTAATTTATGCTTTACAAGGAATTCCACCATGTGGTCTCTAATTAAAGTTTCGAATAATTTACAAACAACTGATGTTAAACTCACTTTATGAAAGCGTCACGAGTGTTCATGGTCTGATACTGCTTTCCTACTTTGGCTCGAAAAGCTTATTTGGCAAGGCCAATATCTGCCCTAAGCATTGGCTTAGCCTCCCGGATGACAGCCGCTTCTCGAGATTCGAAGGCTTCCTGTTTGTTGTTCACTGCCTTCTTTACACTTTGTGTGATCCAGGTTTGGTGTTAGGATTCACAGTGACAGTCTTTTCAGGACGATAGAGTCTTGACGGAACTTCACGTAGTCAGTTAGAATATCAGCACGCTCATTTATGTCATGAGTGCCCTCAAAGAGGATATCGCAATATGTGCTGGCATAGCAACCTTTCAGCTGTATCTGTAGTCCATACTACGACCTGTCTTTTGACGGGTAGAACACGTTTGAGTTTTTGACGGTGCTTGGGCAGGAGATGTAGGATGTTGTAATCTGCCCGCCCCTGGGAAGGGAGACATTGCGGGGTTTATGCGTCATCCACTGAGCTATACCATAAATCGATTGCTTTGTTGGGCAGGTTACGATCTGTAGAAATTAGGGCAGTACGTCATTCAGGATGCATAAGTTAAAGTCGCCCACTATGATCACGGGCGCATCAGTATTGACTGGAGTCTAGACACCGACCCCGCAATGTCGTCGGCGGCAGACTTACATTTCGCTTTAGGCGGGACATACCCGCTGCACATGATAATATTTGTGAATTCCCTGTGCAGGTAGAGTGGCCTCAGACAAAGTTATGAAATGTTTTCCTTTTTTTAAATGGGAGGTATTTCTTTATTCGACAGAGAAATGCGAGGCAGTCAGCAATCGCTCGTTGTATATTTTTTGTACGGCGTCCACGTGAGGAAATGTTCTATTTTGGGCCCGAGGATTTTTCGCTCTCTATCATTTGCACGCTCTCTGTTCACATGAGAGATGGAGTCCACAGCATTTTCTCACGAGAGATGGAGTCCACAGCAATTACTCATGAGAGGTGGAGTCCACATCATTTACTCACAACACATGGAGTCCAAGCATTTACATATGACAGGTGCAATTGTTGCTCTCTTCCTTTTCCATCTAGTCCGGGGTGAGGCTGGCGAAGATTCCGGACGTCGATGTTTGCTTCCCCTTCTTCTTCATCACTAGTCAACAGCTTTTATTAAGGAGAGGTGGAGCCTATATCACTTACTCACGCGATTTGGAGTCCACAGCATTTACCCTTGAGAGATGGAGCCCACATTATACACTCACGAGAGATGGGTACATGACATTTAGTCAAGAGAGATAAAGTCCATAGCATTTACTCTTCAGAGGTGGATTCCGTAGCATCTACTCATGAGAGATGGAGAAGGCGGAATTTCCTTATAAGAGATGGAGTGCACACCATTTACTTATCAGAGATGGAGTATACAGTATTTACCAATGAGCGTTGGCTTTAAACACATTTTCATATGAGAGGTGGAGTCCACAGCATTTTCTCACGAGTGATGAGGTCTAAAGCATTGACTCTCAAGAGATGGGGGTCCACAACATTTACTGACGATAGATGGAGTACACATTGTTTACTCGTGAGAGTTGGAGTCCATAGCATATGCTCAACCAACAGCATATGCAGTCCACAGCATTTACACAGGAGAGATGGGTGAGGCTGGCAACTCTACCAGTCGTCGATTTCCCCCCTTCTTCTTCATAACTAGTCCACAGCATTAACTAAGGAGATATGGAGTTCACAACATTTACTCATGAGAGATGGAGCCCACAGCATATACTCATGAGAGATGGAGCCCACAACTTGTATTCATGAGATATAGAGTCCACACTTACTCAAGAGATACGGAGTCCACAACATTGACTCCCAAGAGGTGGACTCCTCAGCATTTACTTCCAAGAGATGGAGTCCACAGCATTTACTCATCAGAAATGGAGACCACAAAATATACTTATGAGGGATGGAGTAAATTAAATTTGCATGACATTTAATTTTGAGAAATGGAGTGCACAGCACTTACTCATGAGAGATTGAGTACAGGGCATTTACTTATTATTATTGGGGTACACAGCATTTATTCACGAGAGTTGGAGGCCACAGCATTTACTCTTGAGAGATGGAGCACACAATGTTTGCTCATGAGAAATGGAATACACAGTATTTACCCATGATATTTGGAGTCCACATCAGTTTCTCACGACAAATGGAGTCCACGTCATTGACCCTCACGAGATAGAGTCCAAAGCATTCACTCATGAGAGGTGGAGTCTACAGCATTAACTCATCAGAGGTGGAACCGACAGCATTTACTCACAAAAATAGGGAGTCCACAGCATCTACACACCACAGATGCGATTGTTGCTTTCCCATTTTTCCTGTTGTAAGGGGTGAGGCTGGCAACCACACCGTCACATCATTGACTCAAGATAGATGGAGTCCACAACAAATACTCATGAGAGATGGAGGAGTCCAGATCAATTGCTCATGATAGATGGGGTTCGCAATATGTATTCATAAGAGATGAAATCCACGGCATTTACTCGTGAGAGATAGAGTCCAAAGCTCTTACTCGTGACAGATGCAATGGTTGCTCTCTTCCTTTTACCTCTAATCCTGGGTGAGGCTGGGAATGATACCGGTCGTCGATTTTTGTTTCCCTTTCTTCTTCATCACTAGTCCACAGCATTTAAGGAGATATGGAGTTCAAAACATTTACTCATGAGAGATGGGCATCCACAGCATACAATCATGAGAGATGGAGTCAACACCATTACTCTTGAGAGTTATAATCTACAGTATATACTTATGAGAGATGGGTACATTACTCATGAGAGATGGGGTACACAGCATTTATTCACGAGAGATGAAGGCCATAGCATATACCAGTGAGAGATGGAGTCCACCGCATATAATCACGAGAGAGGGCTTGCACAGCATTTATTCATAAGAGATGGAGTACACAGTGTTCACCCATAATAGTTTTAGATCCCAACATTTTCACATGAGATATGAAGTCCACAGCATTTTCTCACAAACAAATGGAGTTCACATCGTTGACTGTCAAGAGGTGGAGTCCAAAGCATTTATTCATCAGACGAGGAGTCCACAGCATTTATTCACAAGAGATGGAAACCACAGCATTCACTCACAACATATGGAGTACACAGTATTTACACATGAGAAATGCAATTGTTGCTCACCTTCTTATTCCTGCAGTCCGGGGTGAGGCTGGCAATTATTCTGGTCGTCGAATTGTTTTCCCTTCTTTTTCATAACTAGTCCACAACATTAACTAAGGAGACATGGAGTTCACAACATTTACTCATGAGAGATGGAGTACACAGCATTTACCCATGAGAGTTGGAGTCCACATCATTTTCACGTGAGAGATGGAGTCCACAGCATTGACTCATGAGAGATGGAGCCCACACCTTTTATTCATGAGTGATGGAGTCCACACTTACTCAAGCGATACGGAGTCCACAACATTGACTCCCAAGAGATGGACTCCTCAGCATTTACTTCCAAGAGATGGATTCCACAGCATTTACTCTAGATATATGGAGTACACAACATTTACTCATCAGAAATGGAGTCCACAGAATAGATGAAGTAAATGACATTTGCATGACATTTACTTTTGAGAAATGGAGTACACAGCACTTTCTCATGAGATATGCAATGGTTGCTCTCTTCCTTTTCCCTCTAATCCTGGGTGAGGCTGGGAACGATACCATTCGGCGATTTTTGTTTCCCCCTCTTCTTCATCACGAGTCTAAATAATTACTAAGGAGAGATGGAGTTCAAAACATTTACTCAAGAGAGATGGGCGTCCAGAGCATACACTCATGAGAGATTTAGTCCAAAGTATTTATTCGTAAGAGATGGAATCCACAGCATTTAGTCGTGAGAGATAGAGTCCAAAGCACTTACTCATGACATATGCAATGGTTGCTCTCTTTCTTTTCCCTAGGAACCTGGGTGAGGCTGGGAAGGATAAGCACCATTACTCTTGAGAGATAGAGTCTACAGTATATACTCATGAGAGATGGATACATGACATTTACTCATAAGAGATGGAGTCCATAGCATTTATTCTTGAGAGATGGATTACATAGTATTTACTAAAGAGATATGGAGTAAGCGGCATTTCCTTATGAGAGATGGAGAAAACAGCATTAACCAATGAGAGATGGAGTTCACAACATTTACTCATGAAAGATAGAGTCCACACCATTGACTCATGAGAGATGGAGTCCACAGCATTGACTCATGAGAGATGGAGCCCATAACTTTTATTCGTGAGAGATGGAGTCCACAGCATTGACCCTCAAGAGATAGAGTCCAATACAATTACTCGTGAGAGGTGGAGTCCACAGCCTTTACTCATCAAAGGTGGAACCAACAGCATATAGAGTCCACATCATTTACACAGGAGAGATGTAATTGTTGCTCTCCTCCTTTTCCCTGTAGTCCGGGGTGAGGCTGGCAACCATACCGTGACAGATTTGACTCAGGAGAAATGGAGTTCAGATCATTTACTCATGAGAGATGGGGTACACAGCATTTATTCATGATAGATGGAATCCACAGCATTTACTCGTGAGAGATGGAGTCCAATGCACTTGCTCATGAGAGGTGGAGTCCACAGCAGTTTCTCATAAGAGATGGAAAACACAGCGTCTACACATGACAGATGCAATGGATGCAATGGTGAGGCGGAGTACAATACCGGTCGTCCATTTTTGTTTCCCCTTCTTCTTCGTCACTAGTCCACAGCATTTACTAAGGAGAGACGGAGTTCAAAACATTTACTCATGAGCGATGGGAGTCCACAGCATACACTCATGAGACATGGAATCCAAAACTATTATTAATGAGAGAAATCTATTATTAATGAAAGTTGGAAAACACAGTATTTAACCATGAAAGGTGGAATCCATAGCACTTACTCTTGAGAGATGGATTACATAGCATTCGTTAATGAGAGATGGAATAAGCGGCATGTCCTTGTGAGATATGGAGAAAACAGCATTCACCACTGAGAGATGGAGTTCACAACATTTACTCATGTAAGATGGAGTCCACACCATTTACTCATGAGAGATGGGATACACAGCATTTATTCACGAGAATAGGAGGCCACAGCATGTTGCGGTGAGAGATGGAGACCACCGCATATACTCAAGAGAGGGCGTGCACAGCATTTATTCATGAGAGATGGAGTACACACTATTTACCCGTGAGAGTTTGAGTTCACAACATTTGCACATGAGAGATGAAGTCCACAGCATTTTTTCACGACACATGGAGTCCGCATCATTGACTCTCAAGATATGGAGTCCACAGCATTACTCTTGAGAGATTACTCTTGAGAGTTGGAGTCCACATCATTTTCACATGAGAGATGGAGTCCACAACATTGACTCATGAGAGATGGAGCCCATAACTTTTATTCATGAGAGATGGAGTCCACACTTACTCAAACGATACGAAGTCCACACATTGACTTCCAAGAGATGGACTCCTCAGCATTTACTTCCAAGATATGGAGTCCACAACATTTTTTACTAATTAGTAATGAAGTCCACAAATTATACTTATGTGAGATGGAATAAATGACATTTGCATGACATTTGATTTTGAGAAATGGAGTACACAGCACTTACTTATGAGAGATGGAGTACAAGGCATTTACTTATGAGCGACGTAGTACACAACATTTACTCAAAACAGATTGAGTCCACAGTATTTACACATGAGAGATGCATTTGTTGCTCTCCTCCTTTTTATTCTAGTGCGGTGTGAGATTTAAGATTTAACAAGATTTAGCAAGATTGCCATCCCAAACAACAAGTTCCAGATGGCAAATGGACAAAGAAGACATTGGCTTATCGAGAGTTTCTCATCTATGTGTAGCCCGTCCTTATCAAATATTTGCTAATTCTATTTTTAAACATATTCACATTACTAGCATTAACACAATCATTTGGCAGTTTGCTCCATTCATTTATCACCCTCTGTGAGAACGAGTACTTTCTCATGCCCAACCTACACTGCTCCTTAATTAATGCTGCTTTGTGTCCTCTGGTTATACTGCCTTATTTAAGTTTGAAGAACATATTCCTATCAACATCTTCATAACCGTTCATTATTTTAAACACTTTTATTTGGTCTCCTCTTAGTCTCCTGGTCTCTAGTGTTGTCAAAACACATTGTAATAAGCGACTTTCGTAACTAACTGGCTGACTACTCTCGATTTTTCTCCCCTTTTTATTCATAACTAATCCACTGCATTTATTAAGGAGAGGTGGAGTCCATATCACTTACTCACTAGATACAGCAATGACTCCCAATAGATTGAGTCCTCAACATTTACTCTTGAAAGATGGAGTACACAGCATTTATTCTTGAGAGATAGTATATTCTCATGAGAGGAGGAGTACATGACATTCACTCAGGAGTCCACAAAATTTACTCTTGAGAGATGGAGTACTCAGATTAAAAAATAGAGTATACGGCATTTATTATGAGAGATGGAGTCCACGGCATTTGATCATGAGAGATGTATTACACAGCATTTACTCAAAAGAGATGGAGTACACGATATTTACTCATGAGAGATTGAATACACAGCATTTAACCATGAGAGGTGGGGCACACGGCATTTACTCATGAGTGATGGAGTCCAAAGCATATATTCACAACATATGGAATCCACAGCATTTACGTATGAGATATGCAATTGTTACTCTACTCCTTTTCCCTGTAGTCCGTGGTGAGGCCGGCTACGATACCTTTCGTCGATTTTCCCCTTCTTCTTCATTTATTGTCCACAGCATTAATTTTAATCATGAGAGGTGGAATCCATAGCACTTACTCACGAGATATGGAATCCACTGCATTTACTCTTGAGACATGGAGTACAAAGCATTTACTTATGAGAGATGGAGTTCACGGCATATACTCATGAGAGATGGGTTTCAAGGCATTTGACCATGAGAGGTGGAGTACATGACATTTATTCATGAGATATGGTATTTGCTGTCGACAAGCACCAATGTCTCCTTGCTATGTGCTGTCAGCAAGCACCGATGTCTCCTTGCTATGTGCTGTAGGCAAGCACCAATATGTCCTTGATATGTGTTGTAGACAAGCACCAATATCTCCTTATTATGTGCTGTCAGTAAACACCAATATCTTATTGCTATGTGTTGTAGAGAAACACCAATGTCTACTTGCTATGTGCTGTAGGCAAGCACCAACATATCCCTGCTATGTGCTATTGGCAA
>OY759272.1:43594209-43606709 GCA_963662155.1 Lamellibrachia columna
ACCCATATAAAAAGGAATTAAAATAAGTGTAATTCTTGATTATATATATATAAATATATATATATATATATACAAATAAATATATATAACACACCCATATATAAAGGAATTAAAATAAGTGTAATATATATATATATATATATATATATTTATATATATATACTTACATATACATATTTAATTCCCATATATATATATATATATAAGTGTGTATGTGTATATATATATATATATATATATATATATATATATATACACATATATATGGAAATTAAAATAAGTGTAATTCTTTATTAATCTGGATTATGGTTGTGCTGTTTATATAACCATTGCCGCCTGCTCTGTCTGTGCTTATCACGTGTCTCCGTGGGCCACTCGGCAGACACTGTTATTACAAGCCGCTTTTTGGTGCGCTTATTGAACTCTGGAATTATGCAGCGGCACACGCGGTTTATTGTACTCTTCGCGGCGAGTTTTAAACTTAAATATGTCAGCTATATATGCTGGGGGCAACGTGGGTTCTTCTACAGTGTTGTTGTTACCATTTCCGTAAAATATTACTGTTTCAATGTGAACGCATATAACCGCTGCCATGAATACGGAACAGTCATCCGAAAACAAAGCAGAAAACGCACAACAGAATGGGCGGTCGCCCAAAAATACACGGGAAGAAGGTTGACCTGCTGATAGAGGAGGTATTCAACTCAATGGAAGCGTTGACGCTGCTGGACGGATATGATTTATCGTAAACAAAAGCTTCCTTTGCTAACACAAACGTCAAGAACGTCCGCCGAAAAGAACGTAGCCGTCGCGGTCACGTGCGACCAACCAACTCAGGCTGAAACACACAGCGGTAACGAACAGGCTCTGCAACAAGGACAAACGTTTGCAGTAACTGACGACACGTAAACTCGAGTGATGGTCAACCACCTATGTGCGATGCAAGCGGGAGAGTGATGACTACAAACGTGCCGTTAAAAATCCCGGCGCAGCCAATCAGGGCGACATTTCGATACAAGGCGAGCTGCAAACCAACGTCGGAGACCAGCCACACTCCTTGACGTCATTCAGTGACATTGCCAGGTACATGTCCGGATCCTCAGATCCATCTGCTGTCAGCAGCGAGTGGTAAGCATGCATTTTCATACCACGTTGTAGTTGATTATTTGGGAAGGGATACGGTGGAGGAAGAAGTTGTTGCGGGGACTCACGAGGGCAGGTTATTGTCAATTCCGAAAGTAAGCCAAACCTTGAGGCCCTGTCCCAGAGGCCTATTGCTAATCTGGTCATCCTGCATACACTTATGGGTGAGGGTAAACTGGGCGACCAAGGGTAATTGATTATTTGTCTTAAAAAAAATTATCAGCTAACCCAAACATACGAACATGTATCCGAGTATTTCTACGACAGGGAATGTAGAACATTGCAGGCAAGTCACAACTTTCTCTGGGGCACAGATATAACCCACCTGCACACCATTCAGTTAACCCACCATGCTGCCCGAAGCAACGCTAGACTGCCGCCCTCTACCCACCCTACGTCAATGCCACGTACATGGTCAGTAACAGCTGATGGCAGGTATATTTTTAAGACGTACAATACGCTACGTGGATGTGTTTACATGGATTGTAAATTTGTACATTTGTTCTTACAGAGGGTGTGGTCAGACAAATTCCTCCATCACTCACTCGCAAGGTCAGACTAATGCCTTCCCAACATAGGATATACATGCAGTAAACCCCATGCCATATCTTAATTTAGAGGCATGGCGAGTTGAGTTGACAAATGACCCAGACAGTGCTTTTTTGTTACAAGGTTTAACTAAGGGCTTTGATTTGGTAAATAATGATGCAATTCTTGAACCAGTGGAAGTGGGAAATCATCCTTCAGCTTCGCCGGGGAGTAAAGATTATGAATTAGTAAAGCAACATATTCTATCAGAAATATCAGGAAATTACCTTATTTGCGACAATAAACCTGATCAGGTAAGCCCACTAAGGGCTGCCCCCAAACCTGCGGGGTGTACGGCTGATTCATGATTGCAGCCGACCGACTTCGCCGGGGAGTAAAGATTATGAATTAGTAAAGCAACATATTCTATCAGAAATATCAGAAAATTACCTTATTTGCGACAATAGACCTGATCTGGTAAGCCCATTAAGGACTACCCCCAAACCTGCGGGGTGTACGGTAGATTCATGATTGCAGCCGGCCTGTGGGAAATGGGGTAAATTACTATGCAACTTTGGAATCATCTGAAACATTTCATATTATAGATGATGCAACATCCTTTGTACAACAAGGTTATTATATTGCTAAAATCGATTTGAAATTAGCCTATCGCTCAGTGAGGATTATAGAGGATAACCAGCGGATTACGGGGTTACAGTTTAACTTGGGTAATCGTGTAATTTACATGCGTGTCACAACATTTCCTTTTGAATCTAGGCTCGGATATTTCATCGTTTGATGCAGGCAGTTAAATGTACAATGAGCAGGAGGGTTTCGTTGCGGTGGCTGTATACTTAGATGATTTCTTTATATATGTTCATCCACGTTCCCGGAGTGTGCTGCTGCACTTTATTGGATTTATTGCAACACTTAGTGTTCCGTATCAATTGGAACAAGTCATTGATCCATGTCAATGTATTGCATTGATGGGAATCGAGATTGATACAGAGAGTATGACCAAACATTGCTAAAGCAGTGCTGCAAGCTTTTACAAAGCGCAAATGGGCAAGCAAAAGATATCTACAGTCCCTTGCAAGGAAGCTGAATTGGGCGGCTGGTGTTGTATACGGCGGGAGAGTATTCCTATTTCGAATTTTAAATGCTAGTTGCTCTTTAGCGGAGGCAGACCGCAAATTTGGTTTAACACCAGCGGTGGGGCTGGATGTCCTGTGTTGGGATAAGTTCATGTGCTCATTTAATGGTGCATCAGTTATTTTGGATAACGTTCCAGTTACAGCGGTATACACAGATGCATGTGGTGCAGCAGCAGGGGTTACTTTGACGGTGGCTGGTTTTATTGTAACTGGCCAGTCGACTGTCCTGATGTTCAATATTTGTATTATAATTCTAAAAGAGTTAGCTGCAGTGAGCCTGGTTGTAGGAGAATGAAGGAGTGCTAGTTAGGTCAGATGATAGCACTACTGTGTCTTGCGTTAACCGTCTGACAGCAATGCATATTTCAGGGGCTGACAATGTTACTGGTTGTGTCGCCACTGGCATATGCCATACAATGGGTTTATTTGTATTATGTGCAAGTCCTGGCTTGACTGCCTCTCTAGATGACAAAGTCCGTTAGCTTCAAGGACAAGTGTTCGCCTTACTTACGTATCTCAACGCAAGTTATATTTGCACTTCTGCAACTCGCTTATCTGATTCCTGTACCTCTGTCACAGAAGAATGCTTGCCGCTATATAGCCTTCCTATCTCAGAGACTATCTTACAACTATATTAAGCAATATATTAATGTTGTCCATCATGTTGCATTTAGAGGCAGGCCTTACCAATCCTTTCCATAACCGTTGGCTTGTAGATGTGCTACTTGAGGGGGCTAAGAGGCGCGGTGCATCTGTTAGACAAAAGTTACCTATTACCCCATATATTCTTCGCATAATGTTTACACTTGTCGATTTGTCATCACCTTTAGATGTATTTTTTGGGTATCCCGTTTCTTAGCGTTTTTGTCCCTTTTAAAAATATTAAGTTTTTCGGCCCAATGTTACACCTGTCCAGTAATGGCGTAATTTTGGTTGCGCGGTGGTCCAAGACTATTCAATAACGGCATCGCACTCTACAAATTCAACTCCTACGCATACCAGACTCCCCATTGTTCCCGTTACAGGCACATCTCTCCTTACGACTTTCCTCCTGGCGCTCTTTCGTTCATTTACCCAACACTTGTGGTTGGCTTCTACTGACCGTTCAGTTTTCTATAGCAAACTTCTCAGCTAACTGACTAGGCTAAATGAACACACCGCATATTATGCAGGCCATAGTTTTCGACGAGGGGTGTGTCCTTTCCACTGGAATGAGGTATTTCCACATAAATCATTAAAACACAGGACTGGGCCACGCTTACGAGAGTTACATAAATCTGTCATTGGCGATGCGTAAACAACTGGCTGCAACGTTGGGCAGTAACATCAATACATGTTAACTACTCCAGCAATATATGTGGTGCTAGAAATAAGAGCGTACTAACTGTTTTCTACCAGGGTTTACGTGTGTTTGGGAAATAGCATTTTTATGCGATTTGTGTACTGCGGTTGTGCTCTTGTTTATATAACCACTGCCGCCAGCTCCGTCGGTCTTGATCACATATATGTTTGGGCCAATCGGCAGACATTGTCATTACAAGCCACTTGCTTGGCGAACTTAGTGCACTCTTGGTTGATGCGGTTCATGTTCAGTGAACCTGGGGTGAATATCCAATTGGTTATGAATTTTGTCTTTCACTGCACTAAAACGATACCTTACAAAACTCATATTTGTCATCCTAATAATGAATATACATAAGGCTACTAAGTGAGACCTGTTATGCTTTATGCACGCTTTAAACCTTCTAAATAATAAACAACAGTCAGCATTGTATTAAGGTTTGCACAAAGAGAGGTACATTTGATTGAAGCAAGACACGTGAACATTTTATGAAAAAGCCAATATCATACGAAACGCCTTTGATCACCAATAACATTCCTATTGACATAGATTAGTAAGATATACTTTGTATTTATATACTATTTTGTCCACATTGAATTGAATATAACTTAAAATGTTGCTAGTTCACACACACAGAGAATGGCAGTACTTCAAAGTGGCCTTCGATGCCCTACGTAACATATACCCTACGAAATGCAGTATTGTTGACGTATATATGCACGTACGAACATGTAGTGCAGCAGTGTTTGGGGATGAACTTTCAGGAGCAGTCGACAGTGGCTGGGGTAGCAGCATTTTGAAATAGGGCTGGATAGGTTTTGGGTTGTTCAGGAAAACATTGTCAGTGGTAATTTCCGAAACCAGGCATCGTTCTGTTTCCTAGCAGCCAGGGTGTATTTGGTCAACAAGTTAATTCTTCAGAGGAAATTGTTTGGTTTCGTTTTTGTTTTTGTTTTATTTTATTGTCCCATTTGACATCACGTTTAGATGTATTTTTGGGCATCCTGTTTTTTTTGCGGTTTTCTCCCTTTTAAAAATATGAAGTTTTTCGATCCAACATTACACCTGTCCATCGATGGCGTAATTTTGGCTGTGCGGTGGTCCAATACGATTTAATAAAAGCATCGCACTCTACTCAACTCCTACGCATACCAGACTCCTCATTGTGCCCGTTACATACACTTTTGCCACTTTCCTCTTGGCGCTCTTTTGTTCATTTACCCAACACTTGTGGGTGGTTTCCACTGACCGTTCAGCTCTTCCATGACAAATTTATCAGATACCTGACTAGGTTAAATAAACACACCGCATATTATTCAGGCCATAGTTTTCGAGGGGGTGTCTCCTTTCCACTGGAATGAGGTCTTCCCACATAAGTCATTAAAACACCATGGGACTGGGCTAGTAATGCTTACGAGTGTTACGTAAATCCGTCATTGGCGATGCGTAAGCACCTGGCTGCAACGTTGGGCAGTAACATCAATACATGTTAACTACTCGAGCAATATATGTGGTGCTACGAA
Source organism: Lamellibrachia columna (assembly GCA_963662155.1). NCBI lineage: Eukaryota > Metazoa > Annelida > Polychaeta > Sabellida > Siboglinidae > Lamellibrachia > Lamellibrachia columna. The sequence continues at coordinate 43,599,900 of OY759272.1, forward strand.
CAAGAGCCTACTAACTACTTTCTACTAGGGTTTGTGTGTGTTTGGGAAATAGCATTTTATGCGAATTGCTTAGAGCGGTTGTGCTCTTGTTTATGTAACCATTGCCACCTGATCTGTCGGTCTTGATCACATATATGTTTGGGCCAATCGGCAGACATTGTCATTACAAGCCACTTATTTGGCGAGCTTAGTGCACTCTTGGTTGATGCAGTTCATGTTCAGTGATCCTGGGGTGAATATCCAATTGGTTATGAATTTTGTCTAACACTGCACTAAACCTTACGAAACTTGTGTGTAAGATATTTGTCATCATAATAATAAATATACATAAGGCTACTAAGTGAGACCTGTTATGCTTTATGCATGCTTTAAACCTTCTCAGTAATCAATAACAGCCAGCATTGTATTAAGGTTTGCACTAAAGGATTCATTTGATTGAAGCAAGAAGGTAGAAAAGTGGCAATTGTATGAAAATGCCAATATCAATGTTTGGGGATGAACTTTCAGGAGCAGTCGACAGTGGCTTGGGTAGCAACATTTTGAAATAGGGCTGGATAGGTTTTGGGTTGTTCAGGAAAACATTGTCAGTGGTAATTTCCGAAAGCAGGCATCGTTCTATTTCCTAGCAACCAGTATTTGGTCAACAAGTTAATTCTTCAGAGGAAATTGTTTGTTTTTGTTTTGTTTTATTTTATTTTGTTTTATTGTCCCAAACAACAGTTTTATTTTCCCAAACAACAGTTTTATTGTCCCAAACAACAGTTTTATTGTCCCAAACAACAGTTCACACGAAATATTAACTTTTTGATACATTGACCTTATAGACCCATCAAACACATAAATATGGATAATAGCAAAGGCAGTACTTGTATGCGAGGACACAGGGAGTAAATGGTTGGCAAACGTCTTTAGCAATGTGGTTTAACAACAACAGGGACAAAGATCAAAATTGATTGATTATTTTTATGATATTGAATAGTTGTAAACATATTGATAGAAATAGTTTTTCTTGCTTACGACGATAGACGAACTAGAGGACACTAATCAATGTTGGTAAAGAACAAAATAGATTAAATAAAAGAACTCCTTCTCAACGAGGACAGTAAGTTACTGGCATAAATTGTCCACAGATTGTGTAAATGCTAGCAGCGTGAACAAAGTTAAAAACAACTGAAATCTACCTCACAAGGGGGACTTACACAACGACGACAAATTGCTGAATCTCGATCAAAGAAAGGCTTCCTTGTCCTCTTATAATCAAATCAACACATAATTATGTTGTTTAATACAGTACACAATACACTACAAATACCCTCTTACCGACGTTAGACGACGATAGACTAACTTACAAATACTGAACACTTTAATTTCTTTTAGATTTTATCACGTATAAATCTAAACTGGAAGCAATCGTTTGAACAAAATTTCAAACAAATGCTCAACAAATTTGGTGTACTTAAGACTATTGTTAGATTGTTTGCATATGTATATCAAAATTATACAATGTAACTCCTTAATGTTCCCACATTTCAACTACAGAATGATGGAGAGGGAACATAATAATCCAACTCCGAAAGAAAGCAATTTGCATGATAAATGTAGGTAAGTGTATATATAATGCACACAAAATTAACATTCAGATTATGCATGTGTTGGCAGAATTACAGATTAGATTCAAATGTAACTGTTTTTTCTTGTAAGCTTAAGTTTTTGATGCATGTCATCATTGAAATATTATACACTAATTGTTATTGCTTACACAAAACAGTTCTAAAAACCACACACAGTTTGTGTATGTTACTATCATGATAATGCAACGTTCATATACATTGATGGGGTAACTTAACGTATCACATATGAGGACTATCATGTTACGCAACAAGTGCTGAACAGTCTTTGACTCACGAAGGCACAGCTCCCAAACTGAAGTTATGTTACTTTCTTCTCCTATTTCCTAATTCGTGCACAATCGCATTCTGCAGCATTGACTATATACAACCTTTCTCTACATGTTCTGTGAACAGTTGAATACGCACAGCAACACTTATAGATGCATAATTACGTCTAAAAGGTTCAGCCTACTGTTGACTTTCCCATTGGTGGCCATATTTATGTTTTGTGTGCTTATAAGAAAACGTCACCATCAAACAATTTTATTTTTTTACTTTTTATCTATCGCTCTCTTCATACCGTTGACACGCTGGTCGAGTGTTTTCAAAATTATACATTTCTAGATCTTGTAATATGCCTGTATGTGCGAGACCCGTCAATGTTTACCAATATTGGCACGAATTACTGCGCACACGAGTCTAGTGGCCAACAAATCCCAAATATCGTTCCGCCTAGTAAAATCATCTCAACTTCTACCACCTCACTCCAAAACCAGTCACATAATGTTATTATATGTAAATTTTGACATCTGATAAATCATGCATCATGTACACTATATTTCCAGAGCGAACCAATTAAGCTTACTTTCTCTTTAAATATACCAATGACTTTATTTGCCAATTAATATTTATATGATTGCTTAATTTTTAACCAAACATGGCGTAACTTTGTAAGAAAAGTGACACCTTTTCACATTTAACCGGATTTTGAGTGATTTCCAATGTGTCCGACTTGTTAAATATTATTGTTTATGTGACTGCTTTCATGCGTCTAATTAATAAGATTGAAGGCGTACTGCTTGATTTAGATACGCCACCATAAAAGGGTATTACATGACCAGGTATCCGCTGCACCCACATTTGAAAATGCTGGTCTACGCAATGCTTCCAGTGGCTGTGACACAATCAATATACAAATAGCTAGCTACCTGCTCCCTCACAACTGGTGCCATACCCTCTAATTGTGAAAAATAATAAATGCTGGTATCCGATCTGTACCATGCTATTCGTGATTGTTACTGCTGCATACCTTTCCCAAACTGTTAACTTTTCCTATCATCCTGTGTCTATGTGATATGTCTTCTATAACCACTTCAGGCTTACCTTTAACTACGGATGGGGTTAGCTAGATATTGGCTTAGCTAGTGATGGGTTCAGCTAGATATGGGGTTAGCTAGTGATGCGGTTAGGGTTGCATATCTTCATTTCCCTGTGCCCAAGCACTAACAAAGAACTGCTCACAACAAGAATAGAGAGAGAGAGAGAGAGAGAGACATGATGTGGGAATAGAGAGAATGTGTGTGTGTGTGTGTGTGTGTGTGTGTGTGTGTGTGTGTGTGTGTGTGTGTGCGTGCGTGCGTGCGTGCGTGCGCGCGCGCGTGTGTGTGTGAGAGAGAGATGAAGCCATGAAAATAAGAATACTGTTATAATACATGAAAATTGTGTATAAAATATTCATTTATCCATGGAGTCCTGCACTAAGAACCGACAGATTGTTGGCGTACATGACACCATGACAGTTATATATGGTTGCTTATACTTCGTTAACTAATTAACTAACTAACTAGTTAACTAATACTAATATTGTAAATAAAATTATGTCATTTTACGTGAATATAAATTGTAATTCATTGGTACTGCAATGAAACGAATATTCTGAGTATAAACACTGATCGAAATTAGAAATTAAAGTGAATGGTCATAATCATAAATCATAAATGAGCATCAATAAGCTAAGCGCTAAACTAACTTGCATTAACTAACATTGATTAACATTACCATTACCTAACACAAATTGCCTCAACATAACACTTAAACATGTTACACTAGAGTATATGATATTAATTCTAAAAAGTAGTTCTCGCCTCGACTGTATTTGAAGTTAAAATTATAACTGTTGTTAATATCTAGACTATATAGGGTTGGGCAAGGATTTTCCACAGAAATTGCCTAATTTATGCATGTCCGACAGACGTTATTATTAAATATATTGGTATAAAATTTACACCACACAAATTCCATTATGTTATATGCGTTAAATTTCTCCGTGACAACTCGAAAACTACGAGTTCAGTAGGCTTTCAAAAAAGCATACGAATATCCGATTAACGAGCCGTGGCGACATGCTGCTCGCTCTAAGACGATAAAGCGAGGCGCTTCGCGTTTGCGTAGCAGCACATTATGTTGTTACGCAAATACGAAGCGCCTCGCTTGGCGTTTTGGTCCAATCGAAAAATCACGCGTAAACCATGCTGCATTCACAGACCTCACGCCGCGTCAATATTTGTCTTATCTTATCGAAATAAAGTTGATTTTGAAAAAGAAGAAATGATGACCCCACCAATATTTGATACGCATTAATCTTAGATAATGGAAATTCTCCCGCTATTATGATGTAAACGCAACCTTTCGTCTCGGTTTTAATGTTTGACTAAAATGTAAAAAAAATGTCATCAGAGCGCCTAGTGCGTAATACCAATCGATCCGGCTTTAAATTTACAATAACATTAATGCAAATGTGTAACGATGACATTAAATTTGTGGTAGCGACTGCCAATGAAAGTTGTATGTTTTGAGCGAGTTGATGATCATTTTCCCCGAGTTCCGACACTTCGGCAGCTCGCTTATCGTACCACTAGGTAAGTTGTTGTTGTATTCTAAGCATATGTAAGTTATTTCTGCATATTATGACATACAATAACAAAGAAATATGATATACGCGACATATTACAGTTTACTTATAATTTGTAGCGAATAATTTTAATATTTGTTTATCGCTAAAAGTGGACCTCTCCATTGCAACGAAATAGGATGATCCATGGCGCCTTCAGACTGGACACTAGAAACCCTGTATCATTGTTTTGAGAGGTGGCGGGTACCCGTCCATCTGGGAACGCCGTTTGTTAATGTGTTTTATTAATGCTATTTTCCCAGCTTGTTATCACACTTTCAGTCATTTAAGGTGTTTTTATGTATATTGTAATGTGTTTTGTGTTATGTTGAAACTTATTAAACGGACTGGATTCACTGAAATGAACGCGGCCGCTATGCACACCGACAGACGGTTCTGGCGACGAGTGTTCACAATTACGACGTCCTTCATCTTAAGCCCCCCTTGTAAATTTAATTTGCGAACAATTAAAACTTTGTTTACTACATCTGAAATGGTGATAAAATGTTCTTTATACTGATATAAAACTTGGCAATGATATGCGTTTATTTGCTGGATTAATCACGCATGATGATGATGGACAAAGCGGATGTACCAAATTGCAGCTCCGTTAGTCGATGACGCACGATGCGGAGAGTCATAAATGTGCTCCGAAAAACATTAGTGGATCGGCATTCTTTTCTTTTCCATCATTTACATGTTTATGTGACATTTCAACAGTGATTAGATGTGCAGAATGTACACTTCGTGTGATAATTTCATGTAATTCGTCGGCAGGCATCAGTAAACGAGTTATGTAAGCGCTAAAATATCCTTCAGGTCGTTGTCTGGTAGTCCGCTAGGCGGTAACAACAGCGCAGTTCGCTGGTTAAACAAATACATTGATGAATTAATTGTATGGTTTGTATTAAGGTAACATTTTCAAAGCAAAAATTGTCTTTTTGAAAGGGAAAATTCGTGATTTGAAAAGGATTTTATCTTTCGCTGAAACGGAATTAAAACGGATTTTGCCCTGTTTTGAAATGGAAAATCAGAGGCCCTGGAAATGCCCAATCATAAACATGGTAAATGTTTATCCAGATTGATCAATATTACATACAAACACTGTTATTGTTATATTTGTCATTGTCGGTAGCTTAGTTTAATATTAATTATTGTATAAATTATGATTATGGCTACATTTCTTTCAGAACTTAACTGTCTAATCTGAATAAAACTCAGAAAAAAACTACATATATATATATTTAATTATTACGGGTTTCAAGTTCAATTTAAAATCTTTCATGTTCACTTTTCGATGTATTCATATAATGATTTACACTTAAGTTGTGACTATGTATTATAATTTGTTCAAATATACAGTAGGATATCCCATTACTTCTTCATCTGATTGATATATTATGTCGTAATGGTTGTTCTGGTTTCAGATTTGCTCCCAACTATCAGGAGGATTCACTCCAGTGTCATAGCTGTGACATCCTGGAAGTCCCCCCCCCTCACTGTTCGCCGCCAGAAATATACAGCAGTGATTCTCCGCTTGCTTGACTGTTGTCTCAACTCTAAGATTATCATTAGTGCAGTTGCGCTAAAAGCATTCTGGCACAAGGTAAATTACATTGAGAATAAGGGTAAATTACACTGAATTAAATTCATAACGCAAGGTGATTACGAAGAGGCAGCCGTCAACATGACAAGTTCACAATCTTTCTGGACACTGCATTCTGTAGCACTGCTAACAGTGCTGACGGTGCTGAAGTTGTTCCACTTCAACTTGGCACTATGTCAAGTTCTACAGTTTTCATGAAAGAAACGCCCACCATTGATCCATCAGAGTGTACATATACAGCAATGCCTTCCAAACCAGAACCAGTATTGAAAGGATATGCAGCCCCAGTTGTTCTACCCGGAGAAGGAAAAAAACAACACAATTCGTGTTCATCTTCATTTGCGACTCAGGTGTAGTTTTGATTTTTTCCAAACCAACATAATCCAAATAAAACCTCCACAAATGATATTGCTGAACGAAACTTATTTAATTGTATACATACTACAGTACTTTTCCGTTTTACCACATTTTTAGTTGCCTCTGTGTTAATTTTTTATTTTCTGTTTGTCTCCCACCATGTTCTCAATTGACAAAATAAAAGATTTACGCATTTTCAAAATATAATATCATTTTGTGTACTTATTGTACGTATTGTTGTTTTGGATATATGTAATATTGTGTGATTTCTGCCATAAACTAAAAAG
>OY759272.1:43609209-43646709 GCA_963662155.1 Lamellibrachia columna
ACTCATCAAGGGTTTATGATGCGTGTATGTGTGTGTCGGTCCCTAACACAGTAATTTCGCAGAAAGTGGCCGACGATTAACGGCTTTGCCTTGGTTTGTATTCAGTGTCTCCTAGGAGCACACCTTAATGATTTTGTAATATCAAAAAGGTTTTTCTTGTACACGCAACATGCACGCACTAGCACACGCACACGCACACGCACACGCACACGCACACGCACACGCACACGCACACGCACACGCACACGCACACGCACACGCACACGCACACGCACACGCACACGCACACGCACACGCACACGCACACGCACACGCACACGCACACGCACACGCACACGCACACGCACACGCACACGCACACGCACACGCACACGCACACGCACACGCACACGCACACGCACACGTTTATATGTGCTACTTAGGGGTATAGAATTGTCAACTTTTACACATTCGTGCAAAGCGTTCTAACGTGGCCAGACGTCAACGCCAACATACATAACGTGACGTCGCAATGCAGTCCGACATTTTGGAAATTCACAATTTCGTGAAAACCTATTATCAATATGACACCATAAAATTGTTAGAAGAGCACACCATCTCTAACATAACTATTGGAGACAAAAGATTGCAAATATATTGTAATGGTTATTATTGTACTACTAGATAGAGCGAAAGAGAGAGAGAGGGATATATATATATATATATATATATATATATATATATATATATATATATATATATATATCCGAGGATGATGTCAATTGAATGCAAAGACCACAGAAAGAAAAAAACATACATACTAACTAGAAATAATTGAGAGGGGAAATGCGACAGTTGCCGGAAAATTATCAGCCAATAGGTAATTGTGCAGCCAGAGGGAAGATCTGCAACATGTCATCATTATACAGGACGTGGTCGACGGTACGACCCCGATAGTTGCTGAGCCCAAATCGAAGAAAACTAGTAAACGTCGCGTAATTTTACGTTTCGATATGAAATAAACCAACACGATTTTGTAACTGAATAGGTCATCGTACTTCACAAAGCTCAGCTGCCGAAGAGTTCCAAAATGGTATCCAAATAATGCTACAAGGAATTCAGAAAACAATCAACATGAGCGACGATATACTGGTGCACGGATGCACTCAGGCTGAACACGATGACAACTTGCGTCATAGTGAGGTCCAAGGTTCCTTGTGAGTGGGGAAAGGAACGGGTAGAATCCCTAGAGAAACTCATCGGTATTTTTCATTAAGACCATAAGAATCACACTGTGCTGGTAGTAGATGCATCCCAGTTGGGATTTGGTACAACTCTGGCACAAAAGAGTCTGAAGAAGAGACAGGAGGTTGTATAGTTGCGTATGCCTACTGGCATACGCCCTTCGCATGGGGTGCCGATATATTTCACCCGTACAACAATGGAAAGTCAAATAAATACTTGGGACTAATCGAAACGTCTTTATATTGGTATCTGGTTTTGTCAAATCACATTATGTTATGCATTTAGTTATGCATTTAGTTAATCTTTATAATGAAACATCAATTCGGGGTTCGAGTGATTTGGTCTTCTATTCTTTTCGGATTATGTGTGTCAACCTTCTGTATTTTACTTAATTATTGTAAAATAGGCGTAACTATTAACATATATTATCCAGATTAAAACGAAACCGTAATGCTAAAGCCGCAGTAACGCGCAACTCTGAATGTGTGATATTCCAGAGCCTTTTATTACTGACATGTTTTCCTCCTACTATGTACTGATAATATATTCTGCTTCACATCCAGAAAGTTGTCCTGTGCAAGTCCCCAGACTTAATAGGGTGCTTAGCCAATTTGACAAAACTTGTCGCCCTGTTTTTAATACTTTATAAATATATGTATCTTCCGAATCATCTATTTATTTGATCAAGGTTATTTGTCCTAATAATGATCATGGTGGTCTTAAACATAATTTTCAGTTTGATACCTCTCCTTTTCGTCTACATAACAATAATAATGATAATACTAATATTTAAAATACATGCGTCTACAGGTGTCGTCGTTTTGATATTGTAAGATACGTATGAACGCATAAATATCGTTTTAATTATTGTTTTACCTATTAATGGCAAATTTACAATGACATTTGTAATGATAAACTCTCTTGCGACATTTTTGATTGAAGATAAAACCATGTAATCAATGATACGGTGCATTAATTTATCCTGTCGCATATAGTATATCTTTCCTTATTCCATCTTCCATCATTTCCGTATAGTTTCAACACATATCCATTATGTATAACGAATATTAATGCGTAAGTCACCGGTGTAGTACATTTGCGATTTAGCTTAAACGTTTTAACAAGTTTGATTGCCACTAGATCTGAGATACAAGAGTAGTTCAGGTTTACTTCCACTGGATCTGAGAAATGAGAGTAAACCCGTACACAATTCAGTCATTGCATTCGTGATCTGAAAGGATGACTTAAGTTAAAATTTATTAAAGTACCTTTGTGTGATGGCGTACGAAAACCGAATACTTGAATAGGCTTTACTGTTATACGGTAGACATAGTTCTCTTTACACAATCAGCTAGTGACGGCTGTTCACGGAGGATGACTGGTCGTGCAGTGCTTTACTTGTTGGGTTTTGTATGATTTCTTGATCCTAATTATATGTTGCTCTTGATCATTACGTGTTGTGTTTGACGTGTGCCCATATGTGACTAAGTATCACGTGTTCCACTGTTTTGTAGAACAAAAGATACTTGTCACGGCGATGGATTCTTTTGTATCCGTCCTTTTTATATTAGAACATTATTTAGGATTTCAGGCTTCATGCAAGTTGCCATGTAACCTTTCTGACATATGCTTATTGGATTCCTGGTTTAGGGCAGGGCAGCTTGTACAGTTATCCTTGGGCGTCATCGAAATCATGTTGTGGAGGCCTCCTCACAACTTTTTTAGAGCCTGATTGGGATAACAACAATTACCTGAAAACCTGCTGAAGTGTCGTTATGCCGGGGAACTAATGTATACTTAAGATAGGTGATTTTCATGCTGGAAGGTAAGTGTTCGGTACTGTTTGCACTATGATTATCGGAACTGTCTTGTCAACAGGCGACATCCTCATGAGCTGCTACGTATTGGAGGAGATCATCGCAAGGTTACACATCGACATCTGGTCAGCTACTGACTGTCGTGTCTACGCGATCGTCCACTACCTGCCGCTCTACCTCGGCATCAACTCCATCATGGTTGTAGCCGTCGAACGATTTGTCGCAATTGTCCTTCCGACGCGCTTCCGTGCCTTCGTCGCCCCGGGCATGGTGAAGCTTCAACTGACGTTTGTCTGGCTGCTCACCTTCGTAGAACTCATATTTCCATGGTGCTATATGGAGGTGAGCTTTAATTCATTGTGGGTATTGCACTGTATTGCACTGTAGGTAACACATGACTTGTGAAATACAGGATAATATAATTAAATGTACATTCGAGTTTGTCCTAAGTAAATATGACATAACATGTTCATGTTACGGCCATTTTACGGTGTACGCTCTGCAAACAAATTTATACCATTGCTCCCACGAATTAATACCATTGCTACCACAACCATGATTCTTGTGTAGCTAAACAATTATCACTCAAACATACATTTGATAAGTGTAGTTTTTGTGACTTTAAGTCATGTTTTTTTATGAGTCGTGGCTTCTCAGTGAGACAAAGGAAGTAGCGCAAACGTTGCTGTCTTACTATCCATAAACACGTATACGGTGTAGAAACAAATATAAATAACTTGAACCTTATTAAGAATTGCTGGACATATCCAATGTGTAGGCATTATTGTTATTTAACGAATGCATAAAACAACATAAAACGTGTATAGTTGCAACGTTCGCTACAGTCCATAAACATCTATACGGTGTAGAAACACATTTAAATAATTTGAACATTATTCAAAATTGCTGGAAAACCCAACGAATACATAGAACAAAATACAACTGTTACAGTTGCAATGTTCGCTACAGTCATTTGAAATGATGACCCTTCAGCCTGGTAAAATTGATTTTTCAAATATACGAATCATTTCCATGGCCCCCGAGCAGGGCAACATGTCCCATGCATACAAAATATTCTGATATATGGCGTTCGAAACACCTAGTTACAAACATTTGTATTTCTTATCCACTAACATGTATAAAGGCCTGTTTAGAGGTTTAAACGAATTCGAAACGTTGTACTTCAACGACGGACATATTTTCTTTCATTATGTTACAGAAGGCCTTTGGGTTTGATGGACTTCACTCCTGCTCGGTGTACTACAACCCCCGTCACTATTTCTACACGAGTTTGACGGCGATAATTTTCCCGGCCGTCTTGCTGCTCACACTATACGGCAGCATCGTCGGCGTCATCGTCCACCGCCAGCGAAAAGTGAACGCGAGCATCGTTCCTGATCCAGCCGGCGGCGCCGCCCCCGTCCTGTCGACAATGACAAAGGAGCAGGCGGCCCGGCGCCAGAGACGCGCCATTCATGTAGCGGTCACATGCTCTGTAGTCACTCTCTTGTTTCTCGTCTGCTGGCTGCCCATCTGGGTACTCTTTTTCTTGAGCCTGTTCAAGGTAGCTCATGTAAGCATAACCGTTTACAAGTGGATGGCCGTGTTCATTTACCTTCACCCTTGCATGAATCCAGTCGTCTATTTCATCGCCGACGACCGCTTTCGCTCCGTCTTTCTGCGCCTCGTTTGTCGGAAGGACACCGATGTCGGTGTCTCTGTACAGACGCCGTCCAGCGTAAACAACGCAACTACTTGACCTGTCACTTGACCATTTGGCAAGACAACTCACTCACTCACTTAATCCTCTTCGTTCCCACTGGATCATAAGACGCAAACAAATATCCCCCAGACAGCAGAGTACTAGGCGAGACAAACACGCTTTTTATTATGGTAGCTGACTAATTTACACGGGATGCAACAGCAACAGCGGCAGTATATATTAATAGCTGAGAAACACGTCTTGCGCAATAAAATCCCTACTATGGTTTGTTCATAGTGTTACTATTGATACTATTGATACAAATACTGCTACTATCGATGCAACTACTGCTGTTGCTGCTGCTGATACCAGGAGCTGCAACTGCTACTAACACTGCTGTTATTACTACTAGCAAAACTGCTATTATTGCTTCTGCTACTGCTACTGCTACTGCTACTGCTACTGTTGTTACTGGCACATTTTAAGAGGGAATAAGGAGTGCTTCCTTCCCAGCCGATATAATTGAGTGTACAAAAATGGCTGACTATTATATTAATATCCACGATTCTGTTAAGCGAAATCCGATATGTGTTTGTTTCGTCATTTTGTGAAGATGGTACAGCAAAGCGACAATTTAAAAGTGATGCCGCCGGTATCAGCAATCAGCAGTTCGCTGGACATTGCTTTGGAGTGAAAAGCGTCGATTACTCGTGTTAAGTTGTTTATTTGAATGATTATCATAATTGGCATATGTCGTACGAATCACATGAAATGTTGGCATGTAGTGTGTGAGATGTAGTTTCTCAGATGTTTCAAATATTTGTATATCGTTTCAATGTTTTGGTTACATGAAGTAAACATGTTAGGATCTTGAAAAAACAACTTTTGTGGTATGTAGATAAGCGTTAAGGTGTTTACTTACTTCTGTCTCACGCATCCGAGCAATGCGTTTACTGCCAACGTGTACTTTAATGAATACTGGCTAATGGTTTACCGACTATAATTTTAACAGATTACATTTCGAATGTCACCAATAAAGAGAACATAGTGCAAACTTGCAATAATGAATTGTATAATTAAATATAGGTCATGTTAGGAGTGTATAATTGATGGTCATATCCACCGTACTAAGTGTCCAGTGGTATATAGGTAACATGAACCGTCATGCAGAAATAGCTACAAAACACAAACATCGAATAGGCTCGATGGAGGACAAACTGCCCCTGACTATTCATCCTGTTTCCACAGCTACACAGACAGTTGATAGGGGTACATGACGACATCAGGATGCGGGTGCAGCAGCAGATGAATCGGAATAGTGCTCAACTCGGCTGATTCCGATAGATTTTGAAGGTTTGTAGTTTGCCGAACATTAATATACTATAAACTGTTATGTTCACTGTTATGTAAACAAGACATTGAAACCAATCGAAAACCAAATGTATTTGTTATTATATTATGCATACAGTGTTTGTATATGTTCTTAAGATATGATTATGCAGGTAAACTTGTCAGGGGAAGACAACGTTTCAAAGTTGTTGGTCCGGTTGCCGAGCAAAATGTTGATATGAAGGTCAAACACTTCTCCTCAGCATCACTTGTGAACACGTTTACTGGTGTATCCTGTCTTTTTCAATCGTATTTTCCAATTCGATGTACAAGACAATATAAACTCGATAATGTGGTTTTATCAAGAAAATGGATGCTGGATGAAACCGATGTGCAGATAATCTGCTTTTTGTGGTATGAACTTGTCTTGAAACGAATATGTCGTTGTACTTATGTGGAATCGTTCATATGTTTACACTACAAGAAACACTGGGTGTTTCATTCGTGGTCCTATCAGTGTAGAGTAAATGTGTCACGTTTTAAAAATAGTGGCGATTCGTGAGGCAGGTGATTCGTGAGGCATCAATCATACAATTAATTGTCCAGCTCAGAAGAAATTATGTCCAGAAATGTATCATTATTTTATAAAGATACCTTACCCAAAGGACCGATTCATAATAAACATGAATCTGTGTAATTGTGATTGTGGGTGTTCTTAATGGATTCTTGAGGCAACAGCCTTTATTGACAGCACATGACTTTCATTTCTTTTCTATTTTGGTACGACGATAACTTTTTAACTGATAATTGTTTCTTCATTATATCTTCTTAATATTTACGCACCAAGATAAAGATAATATGCTGACTGCAATGCGGTCGTTAAATGAAAATAAAATGAAATAATTGCAGTGTGGCAAAATGCTTCCCAGAAAAGGATAACTTTTGTTGGAAGGGGTGAATTGTAAAGCGCATGAGCGGTCAATTGGACAGGCCACGACACTATGGAATACCTTTGCAATTTGTATAGTATTATGCCTAATAAGATATATTACGATATATTTCATTTTCAATTTGGATGTAATGATAACGCTTGTGCATTTTGTTTCCTTTAATGTATTTATGTCAAAAAATAAATCCCATCAACAAAGTAAAACAATGACCGCCGTAGCCATAGCCATCTTCTATGTCTAAACATAATCAGGAAGAGCAGAGATATCAGCTTCAATATCAAACTTAGGCCCTACAGAGAACTATTAGCATCCAACCTCCTATATGGCTACAAGCTGGTTAACAAATGCATGTCAACGTATTTGAATGCAAATGCAAATATTTCATTTGATTCAAATGCAAATACAAATGTAATTTTCCAGGAATGCATTCAAATGCAAATGTTTTGGTTTCGCACTCAAATGCAGGTACACATTTGTAAATGCATTTGAAATAATTGAAGCTGTTTTGGCTTGATATTAACGTTTTATTTTCTTTGGAGAAAAAAAAGCAACGTAATGTATACAAACACATTATTAATGAACATGTTTGAAGAGTCATACACTGAGTCACCCTATTCCAGGCCTGCAGAGGTGGTGGAAATGGGAGGGAGGAATAGACAACGGACAGTCTACTTTGAACCATGGCAGGGAATGAAAGGCTAGTCATTCATGTAGGCAAGAATGGCAGAGGAAACCAAGACGATAGACTGTGCACTGGAAGGGTAACTGGGAAGAAGAAATGGTGGATAATTACAGATACCACTAATCACTCTCTCTGGCTGTAAATATTTAGGGCTGGCATTGCTAATGTTTACTCCCCCTAATGAGCTGGCACCCCAACCCACACCAACAGTGCCAACACAACACAAGGGAGTCATTTGTCAGCATTTTTCATTGCACAAGTAATCTGTGAAGCCATCAACTAATATACCAATTAGTATTTTCATGTTGTACGAATAACAGCTCAGGCATTGACCAGATGACCATTGACCAACAGAGCACTTTTTCAAAGAGCACGTTGTGAAAGTGGATTCACACGTCAAACAATGATTTCATAATCTGCTGAGGATACTACTCACTACAGATAACTTTTTGCAATGGCATGTTGTGAACTTGTAAAAGTGAATATAACAATAATAATCATTCAAAGAATTATGCATGCATTTCAAGGAAGAATTTGAATGGGCATTAATATGTTCAATATTCTAATGCATTTGCATTTGCTAATAAACCTGCTATGGAAGCCATCTGGATGTTGGGAGCAGACAAAGAGAGACAACACCCCTTGAAAAACTACACACACACACGCATACACACACACGCACGCACGCACAAACACACACATATACACAAACAAACAAACACACACACACACACACACACACACACACACGCACGCACGCACGCACGCACGCACGCACGCATAAACACACATACACACACACACACACACACACACACACACACACACACACACACACACACACACACACACACACACACACACACACACACACACACACACACATACATATATATATATATATATATATATATATATATATATATATATATATATATATATATATATATATATATATATATATATATATATATATATATATATATATATATATATATATATATATATATATAATCCTAGAAGTAGCATACGTCGACCAGTGCCAGAGGCTGCCAGTGCATACCGGCCCGCTTTAAGATGGACGGGCATATATTTTATTTAGTAGATTTAGCAACTATGTGAAGTTGGAACATTATTTATAACTCTAATTTAGAGCACACACTAAACGTTCATTGGAATATTTCAATTAATGACATACATAAGAAAATGCGGTCTGTTTGAAACCTTTTTGCATAGATGCCGACTGGCGTGGCATTGTGGCATTTAAAAAAAAAAAACGACATTTAGTAGACAGTATCGTATACGAACGATATTGGGGCCGTCGACGGTATCGCGAATGGAGCAGTATTTTATGCGAGGACGATTTATTGGAAGCGGAAAACATAATAATTATTATTATAAATATACAATACGTTAACCGATAGTGAAAAGTACTATATTGATGTACGCTATTAATATGCAGTGATTGACGGAAATACGCGGGGTGGTCGCTCAGCCTCAGACACTTCCCTGTCTACACTTGGCTGTGCCTGTGTGGAGTTATTCTTCGAAACGAACTAACTCAGTTGGCTGCGATCACATCGGATGGTATATGAACATTAATCCTACCTTGAGGCTCACCAGACATTTCCAACCGTAACCACCTATTGGGATCTCCAACTGCACCCCTCTTAAATAGACGGGCTTTGAGACTCACCAAAAACCTCCAACTGCACCCCCATTGATAAACGGAATTGAATGTAACCCCAGTCCTGCTATATATGAATATTATTATTGCGGAATGTGATATGCTCTACAAAATTATCGAGTTACATAGGGATCATATCAAACAAGATTTAATAAAATTGCCACCCATAGCAAATAACAGATGGAAAATGGGAAATTATTTTGTTGGCGTTACATCCCAGAAAAGTCTATTTGATGTGGAATGAACTAGTCAGCTATGAGTTGATGTGTAAAGTGCTTTGTTTTTTATGGTTTGATAATGCACTATAAAAGATAGTACCTTTACTTGTCAAAAGTCCAACACCAAATGTTCATCTATTTATAAGCTGTACTTATGTGATGAACATTTGATTAAGTTTACTAGCGCAACAAAACATGAGAACAACATGAAATACAGTACTGTTATCAAGTCAGTGCAATAAATGTATTTTGAAATATCAATTTAATATTAAATCAGTATCAGATATAGACTAGATGATAAATGAAGGTAGGCCTACGTAACATTTCTAGTGGTGGCATAGTGGAGTGTCACTGCAATGCCAAGCGCAGCACAAGAAGATTATGAATTTAGATGGCATATGCAACCCTGACAAGTCTTTAACCATAGCCTAGTGAATGATAGGACCAATGGTGTGTCCTAAATCAACCCATTTTTACTATAATTATTTTACGTACCATCAAAGCAGAATGGGCAGCCAGGATCACTGCCATATTTAATTAAGTTGACATTTAACCGGGTCAATTGTAAATCATATTTGCATGGAAATTCTAGAGAGACATAAGACCTCAAACACGAGGTCAAGCTACACATTTAAAGAAAATAATCACATAAGAGAAGACCACGGAATCCTTTATCGATGTGTGCCAATTCAAAGTGACATTGCCACCAAGCATTTGTTAAGAATGTTTTGTTTTGTCTTCCTCCTGTTGAACAATCGGGTTCGTGTTTTCAGGTAGGCAGCGTGGTTGTCAAGATACTGCAAGCATGGTGGTATCGATATACTTATGGAGGTCATGATTTCCCTTTTGTGTGAAAAGAAAAACGAAAACGTTATATTACAAAGTTGTTTATTCCATTCGTTACTGCACACGTTGTGTGATGTAACTGTTATGGTTAAGGCTACCCATGAAATTATATTGATTTTGAAAAAAAAACTATTTTACAGGTCGGCCATGTTCTGACATAGTATATATTTATTATTAATATAGTTTACATTTATGACAATTACATACCTCTAAGTCACTTTTGTTCACGGATAAAGAGTGTGTTTATCAAGTATTAAATCCTGCATGTGTGACTTTAATGGCCATTTAGATAATACTTATTTTTATGCATTTGTAATATGCACACCTCTGATAATATTAGTAACATAAATCAGGTTTACACCGTTCTTTTCTGCATTAATCTCGCCATGCAATAACAACTTTATATGTGTACTACAATTATTCGTAAAATAGGTATTTAAAATGAATAAAAAATAATATTTGATTTTTTTCGATATTGTTATGGCATAAAACCAAAATAGTCAAATAGTATACTGAAATAATTATAAGTTATATTAATGGTTAGAGTCCATGAAAAAAATATGCTAGGTTTGATCATTATGGTAATTATTTCATATCTACCCTTGGTACCTTGCCAGCATGTTTTTTCTTATTTGGCATATTGCCAATTTCTGCTCCATTGAAGAAGGACTGGAAGTGGCCCCCAATAATGTCGTTATCCAACTTATTCTAATGGATGCTCTTTGCTGAAAGTGAAAACATAGTAGTACAAACAGGAAAAGGAAAACATGTTACGTGGTATAGACATATTACATCAATAATATGTTTTTGATAGGAACTTTTTGATTTGCACAGCTAGTTGAAAACTGTTTTCTCCACCCTGTGTTTGTCTTACTGAGTAAAACTATAATTGAACTTATTTTATCAATGTCGTATCTTAAACGCCTGGACAATTTTTATTCTGGATAAGCGGCACTGTATATAAATAAAGGTTATTAATATTGTGAAACAATAGCACATATTCCTATCAGAATAATGATTCTTGCTCAACGGAGTTTCGCGACCTTCTGAAAGGTATATGTATTATTTGTTCATAATGAATGTGACATAATCCGGGATGAATATACATGCTGTTATTATTATTTCGAGCAACTGCTTTTAAAAAGTGTCTCTTTAACCTGCAATGTCTCGCCTTAAAACTATACACATGTTATTGGATAGGATAAATTATTATAGCAGATTTTTGAGCATTCTTTATTTAAGCTACTCATATGCATTCCAGCATAGAGCGTGGAAATCCGTTGGCGGTTTTTAACAAGACTGAACAAGATTGCCATCGACGGCAAAGACTGCGTGCCATCCGGATCAGTGGCTCTTAGACCCTTTTCAAGCAAAAACATTTTCACGCCGATAGACTTATAATTTGTATTGACTGGATAGGGCATCCAATTTACGTCTATAAATAACATGTTATTCTGAGGATTTTAAACACCCACAGCGACGTAAGGCATTAGTTTTAAATCGTGAAATTATCGTAATAAATCGAAAAAGACCTGATCAAAAGAACAAGCTACGAGGCGGCAATTTCGGCAAATATTGGAAGAGGCGGGTGACAAAAGCAGCAAAGCGGTCAAATGTAAACAATAGTTCCGTCATCACCACACGCGCCATTTCATGTGCAATGATGAATGGTATGATATATTCCTGTACTCATATTTGAACACACATACCTTTGCTTGCGAACACAAACTGATTGTTTGTCGCTATAGTATTGTTACAAAAAGGTTGTGCGTTTAATTTGTAGAGCTAACAATTTAGACCACTCTTATTGTCTATTCTCCGAGTTACGTATCTTGAAAGTACCACGTATTGTGAAACTACGAAGTGCACTTATTATGTACAAGGCAAATAACAATTTGCTACCAGTGAATATACAAACGTTTTTTACAATGTACACGTCAGTCTGTGTAACCAGACAAAGTCCAACAATATGCTCGCACACATTTTATTTGTTTGATTTCTTTGTCAAAATAACATTCTAGCCTGAACTCTTCTTATTTCCATGGAATACAATTATTTGTATTTGGACATATCGCATGTAAACACCTTTTAAAATGACTTCGCTGGAAATGACCATAAAAGATACATCATTGACAATAACTATGCCATTTGCTGGTCTGTCGTGAGAGGCAACGTCGTTTTCTTTGACATGTTTTGTCGCGTCACTGCAGCGTCAGCTCTAACAAATGAAGCGGTTTTCTGGTCACCTGGATATTGACTACTACTTAGGTAAGTATTATCTGACATGTCACATGTACCATGTAGACTGCTTGTCACAACTTGCTCCATCTCATTTATCATAACATTTATTTAAAAAATGAACGTGTCCAAATGCATCCATTCCATATCTTTTCAGGCATATGTTATAAAGTATTGCGTTTTAGGGCACTTTTGTTGTCAACGTAGTGTTCCGCTTTGTATCAACTTGCACTGTTATATGCTCATTTTAAGTGCTGTGCAAACAAGGCTGCAGCGGTGCAGGCTCTAACAAACTTGAGCGCTATTTGCCTGTAATATATACCTGCCTTTGTGTATCTTAATCTAAACAAGTACAGGCGAGCCAAGAATGTCATAATCTAATCATGGCAATAATGTCATAATCATGGCAAGAATGTCATAATCTAATCATGGCAATAATGTGATATGCCCGAATACTAGGAAAAACTTGCAGCTACGCATTTCGCAATCTTGTCTTTACTAGAACTAGTCAATGGTCCTATACCGTGGGATGGACTCAAACGGTCAGGGTTAGGTGCATATAGAAAGAAGTACAGCCAGGTATATGTAACTTACTAGTGCTCCAGTAGCAGATCTACACAGACGCACACATCTTGAAGTCTCAAGATGACCTTGGAAAAACCATTGCTTTAGTTTGGCAGACAATTTTGCAAGTGCTTTATAGTTACTGGTATGGTTTTATAGTGCTCACTAGTTCCGGCTTCCTTTTGAGATCGAATTAGATATATAAACTTAATCTGATATATCAGTAATTGGAAAATAGGTTTTTAAGACATATTTTGGTATTCTGGTCACGCGCCTATATTCTTTAGTGCACCACATTGTTGATGGTGATATGTGCCATATTTAAGGTTATTGGATGAACATGTAAGAACTATTCATAATACTCATCAGAGTAAAATTATCGAATGGCCCCAAGATGTTTATACATGTAATGCACTGCATATTGCCGTAGAGTGAGGCTTTTTGAACACAAATCTGTAGAAACATAGATTCTGTGTTTCTGTATGTGTTTCGTCTTTCAATAATCGTAAGTATTTTACTCAAAACAACTTTTCTAATATGTTTGCACTCCGTCGATTAAATAACCTGTACTGGTTTCGATTATCGAACACGTGAGCAAAAATTGTGTATATACTTTTAGAACAAATATGCGTCATTAACCTCTCGCTCAATATCAGTTTAAATTGTCGGTAAACTTATTTATCTACAAATGAAAATGGAACACTACAACAAATGTACAAATTTAGGTAGGTCCACAAAAGAAAAGAATACGTGTGAAACAGCGAAGACATCGCTGATGATAAAGTGTATTTTGTATATTTAACCATGACTAATCAGGTTGGTAACAACATTATGTGATGACATGGAACATTTCTATGAATACCAGGATTCGAATTTAATGGAGTCCCAGGGGCACGCTGGCCCCTAGATTCACTGCCGGGTTCCTAATAGTTCCAAGTCTAGGGGCCCGACTGGCCCGTTAAAATTGAGGCATTTATTTCCATATCATGACATGAATACATGATTAATCCGACCACGTATCAAGATCGTGAAATATACACAATCTGCGACATCTACAACATGGAGCCAACGTACAAACCATCAAATATATATATATATATATATATATATATATATATATATATATATATATATATATATATATATATATATATCACTCTCTCCGTCTCTCTCTCCCTCCCTCCCTCTCTCTATCTCTCTCTCTCTCTCTCTCACTCCAACCCTCCCTCCCTCCCTCCCTCCCTCCCTCCCTCCCTCCCTCTCTCTCTCTCTCTCTCTCAATATATATATATATATATATATATATATATATATATATATATTTGTGTCTCTCTGTGTTTCTCTATCTGTCTCCTTCCCCCCTCTCTCTCACTCTTGTATATTAATGTAGATTGTCTGTTCGGTTTTAACGAGGTCTGGACTCTGGTCCCCGAGGATGTTGACGCAACATACTTCGTATTGGTATACGTCATGGCTACATGAACCGGCCTATATTCATCTTGTAGACACATCATTCTTTATCTGTGTGATTTAATCTAATCAAGCCAGCCTGTAGTTCCCATATCCTGGACAATGCGCTAACGCATACGTCATATGAGGTAAGCTAATACTCGGCTTTCCTGACTTTATCCGAATGGTAATTACATCTTGATTTGTTCGGAACATACTCGTTCGCCGTGTTGTGAAGATTAGCGGACTGCACATCTATTAAAAATTATTCAAAGAAGAAACACCATGCTAAGACCTTCTAGGCCATGTCGACGGACTTTTTCGGACGAACAAAAACTTCATTATGTTATCTGTTCATGTGTTAAATTCATCTGGAATCACTCGAAAGTTACGAGTTCAGTAGGCTTTCAAAAAAGCATAGGAATACGCGATTAAATGGCCGAGTCGACATGCTGCTGGCTCTAAGACGATATGCTGATACGCAAATGCGAAGCGCCTCGTTTGGCGTTTTGGTTCAATCGGAAAATCACGCGTAAGCAATGCTGCTTTCATAGACCTCACGCTTTATTTGTTGGGCTTTTGCGTTTATTTGCTGAATTAATCGCGCATGATTATGATTGACATAGCGAATATACCGAATTACAGCTCCGTTAATCGACGCCGCACGATGCGGGGAATCATAAATGTGCTCCGAAAAACATTAGTGGATCGTTATAATTTCTTTTCGATCATTTACATATTTATGTGACATTTAAACAGTAATTAGAGGTGCGGAATGTACATTTCATGCGATAATTTCATGTCATTCGTCGGAAGGCATCAGTAAACGAGTTATGTAGGCGCAAAATTAGTAAAAAAAAGTTCCTTCTGTTCGTTGTTTGGTTGTCCGCTAGGCAGTAGCAACCGCGCAGTTCGCTGGTTAAGCAAATACATTGATGAATTAATTGTCTGATTTGTATCAAGGCTAAATATTCACAGCAAAATTGGGCTTTTTGAAAGGGAAAATTCGTGATTTGAAATGGAATTTACCTTTTGCTGAAACGGAATTGAAACGGATTTTGCTTTGTTTTGAAATGGAAAAATCAGAGTCCCTAGAAATGCACAATCAAATACATGGTAAATGTTCATCAAAATTTATCAATATTACATAAACACACTGTTATTGTTAAATTCGTGATTCCCGGTAGCTCAGTTTAATATTACTTATTGTATAAATTATGATTTTGGCTATATTTCTTTCAGAACTTAACTTTATAATCTGAATTGAACTCAGAAAAAAATACATGTACATCTATATATGAACAATACAACCACTAATACTAAAATTTATAATGAGAAACACATTTAATTAATCATGTTCATGATTCTGATAGCCTAGTGTGTGATTTTTATTTTACTGCGTTATTATGCTAGCTGTTGATCTGGATTATGGACATACATTCTGAAGAACTCATATTTTAAAGACATTTCTCCAATTTCTCATCATCAGTTACTTGCCACATTTCGTTTTTATTTGGATGGAATCACTAATTGAATCACGGAATAACTGATTAGACAGCACTAAAACGAGTAACATAGTGCTATAATTAATTATTAATGTTTCCACGTTCAATTCAAAGTCATTCATGTCTTTCCATGTGTTCATTGGATGGTTTACACTTCAGACTATATATGATAATGTGCTCTAAGATACTTTAGGAATATCCCATTATTTTTGTGCAACCTCATTTATTCTACCCGGAGAAGGAAAAAACTCACAACACAATTCGTGTTCATCTTCATTTGCGACTCAGGTGTAGTTTTGACATTTACCCCTGAACCTTGATTCAGGGAAAAATCAACAAAATCCGAATAAAACCCCTCAGAATAGCACAGTTGAATGAAACTTGTTATATTATCTACATACAGCAGTAATCTTACATTAAACTTTTTTTTTATTTACCTTTACCTATATGTTAATTTTAAATTTTGTGTTCGTCTCCCACAATGTTCTGAATTGACAAAATAACAGATTTACGAATTTTCAAAATATAATATCTCTGAAAGTATCACTGACATCCCTCCTATATTTTGTGTACTTATTGTATACATTGTTGTTTTGGATATACGTAATATTATGAGATTTTAGCCATAAACAAAACAGTTATGGTTGGTCAAAAATGGCATTTTGTGAATAAAATGTTTGCTCAACCCTAGACTATATGAAATTATTTGCATAGCTGGCCCTCATTTTTATAAAAATGCAAGACGCACTCAATTCTAGTAATAAAAAGTACAGTTCTGTTTTTCTTGTATTGATAACAATGCGGAATAACACATTCTGACGCATATTTGCTAATTATATATATATATATATATATATATATATATATATATATATATATATATATATATTTGTAATTTTCAATATCAATATATATATATATTATGAAGCTGGTGCGGCCTTATTCACCAAATTTGGTACAAAGAGGATAAGTCAGGAAATGATACGGAAGTAAGTAAGTAAATAAGCAAGTAAATAAGTATGTAAGTAAATTAATTAGTTAATTAGTAAGTAAGTTGGTAAGTAAGTAAGTAAGTAAGTAGTATTGTCAATCAAGACACAATAATCAATGTTTTTTTCATGAATTATAAAATAACGTTTTTGTCATATTATATGGAAGCCAACAATGTTGTGTTGTGTGAATTATACAATAACTATACGTATGATATTCGTCTACCAGC
The DNA here is from genome assembly GCA_963662155.1 of Lamellibrachia columna. Lineage (NCBI taxonomy): Eukaryota > Metazoa > Annelida > Polychaeta > Sabellida > Siboglinidae > Lamellibrachia > Lamellibrachia columna. The sequence continues at coordinate 43,626,640 of OY759272.1, forward strand.
TAAAGATGACATTCTCGAAGACAACCTCATCCCTAAATCTTGACGTGGACTTCACCACTCTCGCTACTGAATTCCGAAATGTCAGCTACCAGGATGCAAACACCACCGACGTCGGCAATGCAACATCGCTAGGCCGTGGAATGCCGTCGCCCAACTTCTACCTCATCACTACCCTGGCGACCATCGGTATAGCCGGCGTCTTGTCGAATGTCGCCGTGCTGTTCGTATTGTTCCAGGAGAACAGGAAGTTAGCAGCCACCCGCTTTCTCATCAACATCGCCATCGGTGAGTCCACATTATCTATATCGTAATTAACTGATGCAGCGCAGGCAGCTTTTAAGTACACAACCAGTTAGCATTATATATAGTATGGACTGACATGTGTGTTCGATATCAGTATTTCATGGAGAGGTATATATATATATATATATATATATATATATATATATATATATATATATATATATATATATATATATATATGTATATATATATATATATATTTAAAGACATTTCTCCCATTTCTCATCATCGGTTGCTTGCCACATTTCGTTTTTATTGGGATGGAGTCACTAATTGAATCACGGAATAACTGATATATATATATATATATATATATATATATATATATATATATATATATATATATATATATATATATATATATATAAATCTCCCTCCTAGTAGCGATAGAGAGAGAGAGAGAGAGTGGAAGGGAGGGATGATGGAGGGAGGGAGAAGGAGGGGTTAGGACAGGAGGAGGAAGGGATATGATATGAATTACGAAATAAGCACTACAAATGGTGTGACCAAATTGTACGCAATCACTAAATAGCTACTGAAAATGATGAATTGATCGAATTATACTTACTGGTGTATTAGCTGCAGCTATGTATTACTAGAATACACTGGTAAAACATGAATGCGTTTCATTATCGGTGCAAGCATGACATTCAAATACTGTTTATATACGCAATGACGTCATTCGTTTGCATAAGCAGTAGGAACAACATTCGTAATTCACCTCTCGCCATTCAATGCCACTCATAAGATCATCGCTTCACAAACAATATATATCGTCTGCATACATCATCTTCCATTTGAACATCATTCGTGCTGATCTTGCTGCTGATTAGTTCCATCAACATGATAACAAGTAAAGGGCTATTCACTTCCTCAAACCGATTTTAACTGGAAACTCTTCTGACAACCCAGATCCAACCACAACTCTCCTTTTGTTCTCTCATACATTGCTTCAACAATCCCGGCTTTTGTTTCTGGCACTCCCACCGATCTCACTGATGCCGTCACCATCTCTCTTGGGACTGTGTCATAGGCCTTCTCCAGGTCCACAAATCCTACGGTCATTCTCCCTTGCAACTCCAACCTCTTCTCTACCAGCTGTCTTAATGCAAGCATCCATCAGTCTTTCCTTTGCCCTTTCGAATCCTTGTTGTTCCTCACTCAGGTCTTGCTCTATTCTCTTTCGGATCCTCTCATCTATGATCCTCTCTAGCAGCTTGGTGCGACTTAGAATTGTGATGCCTCGGTATTTCCCTTGGTCTTGCACATGTCCCTTCTTCTTCCATATTGGGACAATTAGTTCTGTCGGCCAACCTCTCGTACTTTACCTTGCGTCATACATGTATTCAGCAGCCTCATTGTCCAGCTGATTTCACTCTCCCCCGCTGCAATTACCATATCCACACGCGTATCATCGATACCAGGTGTTCTTCCATTCTTTATCCCTTCCATCCCGGTTTGCATCTCTGTATCCGTAATATCAGTTAAATCCACTTTCCCCTCTACATACGATGGTACATCTCCAGAACGTTGTTATTTCCTTCCTGGTTCAGTAGCTTTCCCAGACCTTCAGCACTGCCTCTTTTTCTGTCACTAACTTGCCATTTATTTCCTTGACCACCCTTCATGTCCTTTCTATTTTCATTCTTGTATCGGGCCATTTTGTATATCATATTCTTTCCACCATCCTCATCTAGCTTGCTATATACATCTTCTTGCGTATCTCTCCTCGCTTTTTCAACAGCTCTCTTTTGCCGATTTCATCTTCTGCTCGTATGTATACATCATTATTGCATCCGTTTGGTATCCTCTCTCGTTGGTCTTCTCTATTTCTTTCTTTTTGCATACTGCCTATGCTACTTCGCTCGTTCACCATCCTTGGTCACTACTCCTTGACACTCCACCCATTCCCTATGTTCTTCAACATAGCTCCTCTGCAGCTCCCAGAAATGCTTGTTTGTACTTTTTCATTCTTCCTCCAAACCACTAATTTCTTCACTGAGCTCTTCGTACTCCAGCCATTATCCGCTCATTGTACTCCAGAGCGACATCGTCTTTGTACCTCCACCACTTAATAGTCTTAGTTTGTTCCTTCTTCAGCATACGCACAACGAACAACATTGGCTTGTGCTGTGTTGTGCTATGCTCTCCAGCCAGAGATTTACAATCCTTAATATTCCGTAGTTGCTGCCTCAGGACTATCAACAGATCCAATTCTGTCTTGTGCTCTCCACTCCTGTATGTGGTATTTTAGCTCTCTCACTTTTGGAAGAAAGAGCTAGCCAATGCTAACCCATTTCTCGCCACAAGCTCCACCAGAACTCGACCCTCTCTATTCCTCGCTCCCACTCCATATCTGCCAACACTCTCCTCTTCACCTGGGTCCACTACTATAACAAGTGCACTGAAGTCTCCCGAAAAACACAACAACATTTCCAGCTCCACCAATCCCATCATCCTCTCCAAAGCATCGTTGAACTCTTTCTCTGCATCCATCCTTCCGGTCTGTGGCCGTACACAGACATAACACATCATATGTTTCCTAATCATCAGCCATTCCATCACTATGGGCCCCTTCCATATTTCCACTCTGACCACCGACTTCTTCTTCGGATACGTAGCCTCGGACAATCGAACAAAACTACGCATGACGTTGTCAACAATTGTATATAACTTAATCGTTCGCTTAGCGAATAGGTCGAATGACAGTAATATGTAATACTACAAACAGTAACTCGATTGTTCGCACATACACACACACATACATACATACATAACATACATACATACACACACAAAAAAAAAAAAAAAAATATATATATATATATATATATATATACACACACACACACATACATGCATGCATGCTTACATACATACACATGCTGGATTATAGAAAGGTTGAACAGGGCCAATGAACATTGAAGGCGGCGAACAATGTTGATCATGATCTGAGTTCATGGTACATGAAATTATGCCATTGTTAACCGTCGTCTTTGATTTTAGACAACCATAAAATTACTATAGCCGTTAGTACTGTTGTCCATTAGACTAAGTTATATGCAAGAGGATGCATTCTGCACAACACAATTAGTTGCTTTGCACATAGCAAAAGTATTCCATCAAGGATTTATGATGCATGTATTTGTGTGTACTTTCCCAGAGAGGCCGTCGATCAAGTCGCTTTGCCTGGTTTGATATCTCCTACGAACCCACCTACATGACCTTGGAGTATCAGAAAGGTTTTTTTTCACACGCAACACACACGCATTCACACGCACGCACGCACGCACGCACGCACGCACGCACGCACGCACGCACGCACGCAAACCCGCACACACACACACACACACACACACACAAACAAACACACACACACACACACAAACACACACACACTCACACACACACACACACACATACACACACGCGCGCGCGCGTACATACACACGATCGTTTAGTGGTCGTTGCTAATTCGAAATTGACATTTATTTTTGATCTATTTCAAACATGACAGTTTGCACCACATGACGTGATTATTATTTATGTAGACTCCATGCACAGTGGTGTTTAACGTGGGCGAATGATGGGCGAATAAGGGACACATAAAGTTTAATAGTATCAACCATATGGAACTGACTTCATAACCATCTGGTACGCCCTCGGTGACTAGCTTATAACACTCAAGAGTCAGTGGTATGCGTACAAAGCTGACTCATACATGATTGTCACACAAAACACGTTTATGTGTGTTAGTTCAGTTCAAAATTGTCAACTTTTACATATTCGTGCAAAGCGTACTAATTTGGCCAGGGGTCAACGCCCACGTAAATAGCGATGGCGCGGCGCTGCAATGCAGAGAGGGGGAGAGAGAGAGAGAGAGAGAGAGAGAGAGAGAGAGAGAGAGAGAGAGAGAGGGGAAGAGAGAGAGAGAGGTAGAGAAAGATATACAGAGATAGCAGGAACAAAGCACTATGTCAGTGTAGTTTATTGGTCAAGTGAATTGTTGTTTGCCTATAATGCTTGAAACGTGTGGCCAATGAACTGATAAACAATTGTTGTGATGCCGTGAATGTTCCAAATTATATATATTCATATTATCAATCCGAATTCTTTTCACAGCATTTATTCTATGTTGTAAATTGTAAATACAGCCGAATGTATACTGCTGCCCCAAGGACATACATAGAGGGCATCATACATATAACGTGAACTCAGCATGTAAACATTTTGTATGGACCGTATTGGAAAACCTGATCAGGCCCCCTAACTATATAACATTGTAAATAAAAAATCCATGTACACCTTTTTGTGCTGACACGTAACAAATGTACTTATGTAATTATGCAGTCATTTTGCCCAAAGCCAAGTTGATGATTAGCTTGCAGTGTTTCGGCCTGGCCTGTACGAATAATTCGATTTGGAACATGCCCTCATTACGGGCTATCAGGCCTGGCCGTTTTCATTCTAATTAGAGGCCGCTGTAGCCGTGCAAACAAAGGGCAAAGACAAGGGGACGAGCTGCTTGCCTGGCTAAATATAGGAGCGCCGTCATTATAAAGAAAATGTTTTGAATCGAATGGGACGAGCTTACTGCAAAGGAAACGTTAATTAACCCTAATCCAAACCAACTACAATGGCTCTACGCAAGGAAAAGTAATATATTTTGAGGTATGGCCTCCATGCTTATATACAATATTCCAAATGTGGACTAAATATTGCTTTGTAAAGGGGTACAATTAGTTTTTCTCCTAATACGTGATAGTTCTCCTAATTAGACCTAGAATTTGATTTCCTTTCGAAGCAGCATTCCCACATTGCTCTGAAACTTTCATGTCAGCACTAAATGTTATTCCTAAGTCCTTTTCTTGTATGGTTCTACCTAGTTTTATATCCTTCGTCCATATTTCCATGTCCTATGTATATGCATTTACACTTCCCAAAATTTGCTATTTGTATGACCATTTAACTAATTTATCTAGATCATCCTGTAAACTTTATCGGTATGATTTGAAACCTTTCTGAATACTTTTGTGTCATCTGCAAATTTCAGTACTTTGCTATATATGTCATCTTCCAAATCATTTATATATATATATATATATATATATATATATATATATATATATATATATATATATATATATATATATATATATATATATATATATATATATATATATATATATATATATATATATATATATATATATATATATATATATATATATATATATATATATATATATTTATATATATATATATATATATATATATATATATATATATATATATATATATATATATATATATATATATATATATATATATATATATATATATATATATATTATATATATATATATATATATATTCAAAACAGTATAGGGCCTAATACTGATCCCTGTGGTACCCCACTTAAAACATATTTCCGGTTTAAAATATCACCATCTACTATTACTCTCCGTCTTCTGTGTGTAAGCCACTTTTCTATCCAGTTGATTACATCATTACCTATACCATGGGCTTTTAGTTTAAGTAACAATCTTTGATGTGGCACTTTATCGAAAGCTTTCTGAAAATCTAAGTAGACAACATCCACTGGTGACCCGTCATCTACCCACTTTGTAATTTCTTCAAAAAAACATAAGAGATTGGTTAGACATGACCTTGCTTTTAGGAATCCATGTTTAGATGTATTTATTAATTTATGTTTTGCAAGGAATTCCACCATGTGGTCTCTAATTAATGTTTCGAGTAATTTACATACAACTGATGTTAAACTCACTGGTTTGTAATTTTCTGGCTTCTTCCACGATCCCTTCTTAAATAGCGGCGCATTGTTTGATTCTTTCCATTATGAAGGAACTATTCCTTCTTCTAGTGACAAGTTAAACAATTTTGCAAGTGGTGTACTAATTTACTCAACAATTTCCTTAAGCAGTTTTGGTGGTATCCGATCAACTCCAGGTGATTTATTATCTTTCATCTTCTTAATTTTCTTTGCTATCATTTCAGGAGTTACAAATAACTGCCCTAAATGTTCTGATTTATTGCCCTCAAATTTAGTCAATGGAACTGGAAGTGAGCTGATATCCTCTGTGATAAAAACTAAGCTGAAATATGTATTCAGGACCTCTGCCATTTGGAACCCGTCAGAAATTATGTTTTCACTGTTGTTTTCCAGTGGTCCGACCTTATCTCGAACTTTCTGTTGACTACTTACATAGGCATTGAAACTCTTGCTGTCATTTTTTATATTACCTGTCAATTTTGTTTCAAAGGTTGTTTTAGATTTTAAAATTTCAGTTGTAGCTAGGTTAAGTGCCTCTTTATAGTTTGTGTAGTCTTCTACGTTTCCAATGTGTTTATATACCCTCCACAGCATCTGTTTGTGAGCAATTTTTCTAATAGTCTCTTTTGACAAGTGTTTTTTTCCTGGACTTTTTCCCTTGTTTTCTTAATGGATCAAATTTCTCAATAATGCCCTCAATCTCATATTTTAAACAAGTCCAGCATTCTGTTGCTGTCTTGTTCTTCAGCAAGTTATTCCAATCTATATTTGCTAGATGTGTTCTCATCATTTTATATTTGCCTTTGTTGAAGTTCCTCCTCCATTGTTTTTATATGTATTCCCTGTTTTTACTTTTATATTAAAATGGATTTGGTTATGATCACTTGAACCCAAAGGTTCATGTACTTTAACATTGTCAACTAATTAATTTTGAGAACACAAAATTAAATCTAATACATTCCCACCTCTGTTTGGTTCCAAGACATGTTGAGTAAGGAAACAATCCTGTGTTAGGAGTAGAAACTGGTCGTCACCTCCAGCACTCCCTAATGATTCCCATTGTATATGGCCATGATTAAAATCACCCATTATAACATATTCCCTTTTACTAACCTCCCTTATCGCCTTTTACATATTCCTCTTGTCCTATGTTAGGACTACGATAAACGACTAATATTGTTAATGTTGAGTTCCTGGTAACCATGTTACACCAAATAACTTCCTCACAATCTGATTCACGTTTCAGTGTTATTTCATGTGCTTAGATATATTCTTTAATATATAAAATTAATCCATATCCCCTTCTTTCTCGTCTACCCTTCCTAAACATTATCATAGCCTGTCAGTTCTAACTCAGCATCTATTATATCTTTATATGCCCATGATTAGTTGATACCTATTACATGAGGGTCAATATCTGTTACCATAATGTCTAACTCACTTGTTTTATTTTGTATGCTCCTGGCATTTAAGCATACACAGTTAAGTTCATTGTTTAAAATTATTGGGGATACAGCTTAAACGCTTCAACAAGCTTGATCAACCGTTGCCACTGAATTACCACTAGATCTGAGAAACAATATTAACCCTAATTAAGTTTCTGTTTACTCCCTACATAAGCACAGAAACTCTTGCTGTCCTTTTTTATATACCTGCCAATTGTTTTAAATGTTCTTTTCTAAATTCAGTTGTAGCTACGTTAAGTGCCTCTTTGTAGTTCCCTTATCGACTTTTGTAATTTTGCATCTTCCTCTTGTCCTATGTTAGGACTACGGTAAACTACTCCTATTGTTAATGCCGAATTCTTGGTAACCATGTTACACAAAATTGCTTCCTAACAATCTGCTTAACTTTTCAGTGTTATTTTATATGCTTGGATAGATTCTTTAATATATAAAATTACTCCACCTCCCATTCTTTCTCGTCTACCCTTCCTAAACACTACATAGCCTGTAATTACTAACTCAGCATCTACAATATCTTTATATGCCCATGATTCTTTGATACCTATTACGTGAGGGTCAATATCTGCTACCATAATGTCTAACTCACTCGTTTTATTTACTATGCCCCTGGCATTTAAGCATACACATTTATGTTCATTGTATAACATTATTGGTGATAAAGCTTAAACGCTTTAACAAGTTTGATCAACCGTCTGAATTGCCACTAGATGTGAGAAACAATATTAACCCAGCGCTTAATTCCACTGGATCTGAGAAACGAGAGTAAACCAGTGCATAGTTCAGTCATTGCATTCGTGATCTGAAAGGACGAATTAAGCTTAAGTGAAAGTTTATTAAAAATACCTTTGTGAAATGGCGTACGAAAGCCGAAGACTAGAATCGGAGTTATACTTAATAATAACTTTACATAATCAGCTGGATTCCAACTGATTACGTAAAGGGAACGAAGTCTACGGATCCTAATATAGAAAGGAACTAGATCCACTGCATAGTTTGCCCTTTGATGCCACAGAACGCAAGTTTGGTAAAGCGTTGGTAAAGGCTGTTCTTGGAGGACAACAGGTCTTGCAGTGCTTCACTGGTTGGGTTTTGCGTGATTGCCTGATCCTGATTCCATGTTGCTCTTAAATACCACGTGTTGTGTTTGATGTGTGCCTATACGTGACTAATCATAATGTGTTCCACTGTTTTTAGAATGGAAGATACATGTCACGGCGATGTATTCTTTTTCATCCGTCCTTTTTATATAGGAACATTATTTAGGATTCCAGGCTTTATGGAAGTTGCCATGTAACCATTCCAACATATTTTTAGTTTAGGGCAGTGCAGCTTGAACAGTAATCCTTGGGCGTCATCGAAATCATGTTATGGAGGCCTCCTCACAACGTTTTTGGAGCCTGGTTGGGATAAAAGAAAAATACCTGAACACTTTCTGAAGTGTCATTATGCCGGGAAACTAATGTGTAACTAAGATAGGTGATTTTCGTGCTGGAAGATAAGTGCTCTTTACTATTTACACTATGATTATCGGAACTGTCTTGTCCACAGGCGACATCCTAATGAGCTGCTTCGTATCGGTGCGGATCATGGCAAGGTTACACATCGACATTTGGGCAGCTACTGACTGTCGTATCTACGTGATCGTCTGCTACCTGCCGCTCTACCTCGGCATCAACTCCATCATGTTTGTAGCCGTCGAACGATTTGTCGCAATCGTCCTTCCGACGCGCTTCCGGGCCTTCGTCGCCCCGGGCATGGTGAAGCTTCAACGTGTTCATGTTACGGTCACGTTAAGATGTACAAACTGCAGAGGATATAATACCATCGTGCACACTTGAAAAAAATAACGGCGCACAGTGCTATATGATTACATTGAACTAACTTAGTTGTTCGGCTTTGCACGGGGAGAAAGGTAGCCATGATAAGTGGCTAGTTAAACATTTATTAATCAAACATATATTTGTGAAGTGTACTTTTTGTGGCTTTATGTCATGTTTTGTATGCGTCTTGGCTTCTCAGTGAGACAAAGGGAGTAGCTGCAAACGTTGTTGTCTTACTATCCGTAAACATGTGTTCGGTGTAGAAACAAATATAAATAAATTGAACATTATTCAGAATTGCTGGACACATCCAATATGTAGGCATTATTGTTATGTAACGAATGCATAAAACAAAAATATTACAGTTGCAAAGTTCGCTACAGTTTTTTCAAATGATGACCCTTCAGCCCTGTGCAAAATCGATTTTGTAAATGTATGAACCATCTCCATGGCCCCCGAGCATAATAACAACATGTCCCATGCATGCAAATATTACTGATATATTACATTCGAAACACCTAGCCACAAACAGTTTTATTACTTAACAACTAACAAGTATGAAGGCATGTGTAGAGGTTTCAACTAATTCAAACCATTGTACTTCAACGAGGGACATATTGTCTTTAATTATGCTACAGAAGGTCATTGGTGTACTACAATCCCCGTCACTATTTCTACATGAGTTTGACGGTGCTAATTCTTCTTAGTGGTTATGACTTAACCACTAAGAAGGCCTGTGTAGAGGTTTCAACAAATTCAAACCGTTGTGCTTCAACGACGGACATATTTTCTTTCATTATGTTACAGAAGGTCTCTGAGTTTGGTGGACTTCACTCCTGCACGGTGTACTACAACCCCTATCTCTATTTCTACATGAGTTTGACAGGGGTAATACTTCCAACCGTCTTGCTGCTCACACTAAACGGCAGAATCGTCGGCGTCGTCGTCCACCGTCAGGGAAAGGTGAACGCGAGCATCGTTCCTGATCCAGCCGGCGGCGTCGCCTCCGTCCTGTCGACAACATGCGCTGTAGTCACTATCTTGTTTCTCGCCTGCTGGCTGCCCGTCTGGATAATATTTTTTTCTGCGCCGGCTCAGGTTAGCTCATGAAAACACAACCATTTTCAGTTGGACAAAGGTGTCATCTATTTCATCGCCGACGACCGCTTTCGCTCCGTCTTTCTGCGACTCGTTTGTCGGAAGGACACCGATGTCTGTGTCAATGTACCGCCGCCCGTCGTAAACAACGCAACTACTTCACCTGTCACATGACCATTTGGCAAGACAACTAACTCTCTCAATTCTCTTCGTTCCCAGTTGGGCATAAGACGCCAACAAATCTCCCCCATACACCAGGGTATTTTGGCGAGAAACAAGCTGTTTATTATGGTAGCTGATTAACTTACACGGGATGCAACAGCAACAGCGGCAGTATATATTAATAGATGAACAACACGTCTTACGCAATACAATCCCTACTATTGTGCGTGTATAGGGCTACAATTGATACTATTGATACAACTACTGCTACTGTCGATACAACTACTGCTGCTGTCGCTGCTCCTGATTCTAGGAGCTGCAACTGCTACTGACAATGCTATTATTAATAGTAGTAAAACTGCTATCACTGCTACTGCTACTACTACTGCAGCTACTGCTACTACTGCTACTGCTACTACTGGCTCATTTTAATACAGCGTGAATAGGGACTGTTTCTGTCCAAGCCAATATAATTGATTTTACCAAAATGGCTGTCTATGATATTATTATCCACGATTCTGTTAAGCGGAGTCAGTTTCGTGTCGGTTTCTTCATATTGTGAAGATGGCACAGCAAAGCGACAATTGAAAAGTGACGCCGATGGTATCAGCAGTCAGCAGTTCGTTGGACATCGCCTTGGAGTGAAATGCGTCCATTACTCGTGTTATGATTTTTTAAATGATTATTATAATTGGCATATGGCGTACGAATCACATGAAACGTTGGCATGTAGTGTTTCAGATGTTTCAAATATTTGTATAGCGTTTTCATGTTTTTGTTACATAAAGTAGAAATGTTGGGGTTCTTCAAAAATACAACGTTTGTTGTATGTTAGGAGAGTATATTTGATTGTCACATCCAGCGTCTAAGTGTCCAGTGATAAGTAACTAACATGAACAGTCAGGCAGAAATAGCTAGAATACACAAACATCGAACAGGCCCGATAGAGGACAAGCTGCCCCTGACTATCCATCCTGTTTCGACAGCTACACGGACAGTTTATAGGGGTACATAACAACACCAGGATGCGGGTGTAGCAGCAGATGAATCTGAATAGAGTGGCTCAACTCGGCTGATTCCGATAGTTTTTGAAGGTTTGTATATAGCCGAACATTAATAAACTATCAACTGCTACGTTCACTGTTATATAGACACACAAACCAAGCGAATACCAAATATATTGGTTATTATATTTTGGCTAAGGCATGAGCATATGTTTTTAAGATGTGTTGATGCAGGAAACTTTTCAGGCGAAGACAACGTTTCAAAGTTGATGGTCCGGCTGCCGAGCAAAGTGTTCATATGAAGGTCATACACTGCGCCTTGGCACCATTTATGAACACTTTTACTGGTGTATCCTGCCTTTTCCATGCTTACTTTCCAAGTCGATGTACGAGACAATTACTAAAAACTCGATATTGTGGTTTTATCACTATGATTTCTGCTGGATGAATCTGCTTTTTGTGGTATGAGCTTCTTTAGAAACGAATATGTCGTTGTGCCTTTGTCGATTCGTTCATATGTAAGCACCACAAAAAACACTGGGTGTTTCATGCGTGGTCCTACCAGTGTACAATAACTTACCCGTATCTATTCATAATAAAGCGTATGTAACTAATCATCTTAATATGTGTAATTGTGAGTGTTCTTAATGGATTCGTGAGGTAGAAGCTTTTATTGAAAGCACCTGACTTTCATTTTGTTTATGTTTTTAAACTCAGAATTGTTCCTTCATTATATCTTCGCACTGTATATACGGAATATTTTTTATTCATGACGTAGAAGGAAAAAAATAGCCAAAGGAAATCAAATCAGAGAAAAATCACATTTGGGCTTTGTGTCTAAGTTTTGGGATTATGGAAATCTTTAAACCTTTATTTGTAATATGCATTAAAGTATACCTTTGTAATTGAGGGCTATTGTAATACGCAAAGACATGACAACATAGCGCTCAACACGTTTGCATATTGAGACAATTGTTGTGCTAGTATTTATTGTACTTTACATAGTATTATTGTTCAGTTCATTTATCACACATTGAAATGTGTAATGTCATTGATATCGTACAGTACAACTGTACAGTTGTTTTATATGAAATATTTAGAAGATATAACTTTGTTTTTCTGATAAAGCATGTTTTCTAATAGTCAATGATCGAGAATATGTTAACAATCTACATGATCACTGGATGTATAACATATATTTTAATGTAGTATACGTACACATACACACACTTACTTACATACATACGTACATTCACGCGCGCAAAATGTATTGTGCATGAATAGCAGTATTTTTTTCATGCAAACAATATATGTTTTAATAATTATACATGGATTATGTATGTATGTTTGCGTGAGTGTGAAGTAAATAATATGTATACACTAAAAATAAGGAATATATGGCGATTACAATGCGGTCGTTAAATGAGAATGTGTGTGAGTTTATTTTTCGAAACTGTATACAAGCATACAAAATATACGAAAGAAACAAGTACAAACAAGTACTTTGAAATACAGTTTCAGGTTAAACAGCGATCGTGTTCCTTCGTCTTCATTCTTGCATGAAACCAGTCGGCTATTTCATCACGGAAGGACGCTTTCGCTCTTCCTTTCTGCGTGTTATTTGTCGGAGGAAGGACATCGACGTTGACATTTCTACGGCGACGTCAGTCACCGCCAACACCACGGCTCATTGACAGTCACGTGAACAATCCACCAGTTGGCACAAAATGGAAATTGCGCATCAATATTAATAAAAACATATCAGTACTTTGCTACCTTTGAACCAAGCTATATGAATACACCTCTGCTGCTGCTGCTGCTGCTGCTGAAAATGATGTTGCGGATGACATTTTTGTACTTTGCTGCATTTGAACCAAAGTATATTAATACATCACAGCTGCTGCGCATGATGATGTTGTGGTGCTGCTGTTTCGCCTCCCGTTGTTGTGTCTACACTACCCGCTAGATGGGGACACTGTTTGCGCTGTCTGAAAATATGCAGGTCGGTTAAACGACATTGGCTGTCGCAATTTTTAGACACACGTCTTTACGACAATTACTTTACTTTACTTAATCCGCCAAGTGTTATCGTGTAGCCTTTCGAAGAAACACATCCATCATTCAAGGCGGGGGCCTGGACGGGTTTGTAACACCATTAGTCTATCATTTTGTAAGTAGCACTCCACGTTTTCTAAAACGATTTTCAACAGGTTTTCATGATATATACTGTTGACTGATTGTGTTGCGTCCTGACAAACCATTTTGTTCTTTGGTTTGCTTATGTGATAATAGTTTTGTCACATCATATATGTTATGTTGTCATTTCTGCACCAATACTTTCTGATCTTGTTTACAATGTTTGCGTACCTGTGCAGTCCTTTCTCTGTTTGTCTGAGAAAAACAACTACCATGTAGGGTGAAAATGGACAATCTGTCCAATTTATTTCCATTGACTATCAGAAAGGAAAATGATTGCCACTGTGCGCAATTACTGAACATACTGTACCTACAGCAGAGTGCACAGCCAGGAAGTACATTACAATAACAACGAATGTACATACACAATCTGGGACATGTCACTAATTATCATAAGCTGCAGGGATACTGAGCGTTCCATCTCCTGGAGCCGCACTGGGGCCCAGAGCGGGACAGGGTTTAAGTGCAAAGCGGTCGCCCAAACATTATTTACACCGGGCGTCCTAGGGAAGCAAACATTCCTAGGAGGGTGGGCGCCCTCGCCGACCCGGGCTCTAGGGGGCATTAACACAGTATTCGTGCCTCCTTTTAGACATATTTTTCATCTAAGATATATCGGTGGTAATCGACAGTTTACATGGCGGAGACAAACCAGTGTAGATGGCTGATGATCGGCCGCATTGACTCATGTGGTAAGAACTGTGTTTACAAACATTGTAGGCAGCACCGTGCCCAACTCAGAAAGATTACCGTTGAGCCCAAGCCTTGCCGCAAATGTGGAGTGGGGACTCAGTCAGAAAGTAGGCTATGCAAGTCCTGTGGAGCGAACCGCGTACAGCACAAGCGTGTATATAAGGAGCATCAAGCAAGTTTAATATGTGCCGTTGTGCTTTATCAACTTAAGGGGTCCTACCACCAATTAAATACATATCTCCCCTTGCGTATACACCTCCGCAATATGTCAACCATGGATGACCTTATCGAGGAAATACTTGCAGAAATGTCGGCGCATGCCCCAGAGCAGGTATTTATCGACCTAGACACCTAGGCCCCTTTCCCAGTTCGGCTGCCGGCTGAGCCGTGGGTTGAGATTCTGAACGACGCCAAAGACGAGTTTGAGGTTGACGGCGCCTCTGCAGTCTTCTCCACATGGAGGGTTGAGGCAGAAGACCCACTTGACATTGGCGACATCCAGATTGCTGATGGCTTCGACACCAGGGCAGGCCGCATGGCTCTAGAAGCCAGAAAGACATACAAGAGAGCAGCACGGCTCCTTATACAAATCCCCGAAGGTGAATACGTCCTGAAAATCAAGTTCTTGCGAGAGTGGGAGGAAACCGATTGGGTGGTCGAAGACCAGTTTGATCCTGTGAGGGCAGAAAGAAAGAAAGGCCAGGGTATTGTTGAAATTACCCAAAACACCAACCCGGGCTCCATTACCGGAATCGACAGGCCATACTACCAGAATGTCTATCCCGTTAGCGCTGTGGTCTATGGGCTTTATCCCCTCAGAGGCCCAGACCCGGCAAACTTGGCCCCATTTAGAGTTGGCGACATCATCTGTGTTGCCCAGAGAGTGGTTGAGCACTTTGAAGGGGAACTCAGTGGCCAAGCCTCACACCGACCAGGCGTCAGAAAATCCAGCCACAGTCGACGATATTGCTTAGCTTGAGAAGATTCTAGCACCCCAAGACACCCAAAACTTAGATCTATGTGCTCAGCAGGAGTGCTTGCCACATGCTTCCATATGTTCTCGCGACCTGGTCGCCCACAGCACCTTGTAAGGAAATGGTTGATCAGTCTTCAGTAGGAGCTTCACATGCTTCGTTTCAACTTAACCGCAAAACTCTCGCGACCATATCACGTCGTTCTCTCGGAGGGCGTCCTCGAACGAGTCCCTGTCTTTGCAATGGAACGTTTCTCTGAGTTCTTTCGGAACCGCATTGAACTTCTGGGTCAATTCCCGGACACTTTGTTCTGCATGTCGGCCACTAAAGGCCAGCACAGAAGATTACTATGTGCATGACGATGTCACAGTAGAGACCCTTAAGGAGATCGAGTATAAAGACAGCCCGTTTGTCTACACATTATGGCCGAGCTGATCAGTATAGCACCGACACGAAGCGGCCAACCTCGATGTTCAACTGCGCATCCCTGATTACGTACACGTACACGTTCAGTTGCCCGGCTTCCTCTGCCTGCTTGGTGATCTGGATGGTGATCCACTCGCTTGCATTCTAGACTCGCCTGCCACTGCCGTGCAGCTGGTCATCGTCAGTGGTCCTCAAATCGAGCCACAGCGCATACTCCGTGGTCAGAATGTTTGCGAGCGTGACCTCTGCGAGGGCGAGATACTAGGCGACCATTGGCGCCTCGTGGTGGTGGCGCTTGCAGGTGGGCGAAGCTGCAAACATCTGTTTGGCCTCGTCCCAATACTGGTAGGCACGCATTCCCTGGGAATAGAGCTGTTTAGGCACTTCCTCGATTGTGATATCCACTTTGGTTATCTTGCGGTTGTAGAAGGCCCCAGCAGGGATATCTTCAAAGAACACCACAATCCCCTTCATGCTGCGCGCGGGGATGATGAGGTTTTATGCTCCACAGGCTGTCACTTTTGTCCTTGGTCATTTTGCAGTGGCGGAGGACCCGGTCATACAGGATGGCCTAGCGCCCAGCATACTGGTTGAGAATCATCCTGGCCAGCTCAGGCTGCGTGACCATGTCATACTACAGAGACATATTCTAGGTGGTCTCCCAGCGCATTTTGGTAGAACGGCGTGTGGCCCTCCAGCAGTTCAGAGTCAAGCGGGATGTAGAACTTGTTGCCATAGGCATCCGCAATGGCCTTGTCTGGGTCTTCTGCAGCATTTCCGCCATTTGCGCCAACGCGCAGCTTGAGCATGTTGAAATATGCGTCAATCCTCCCCTGATCGATGCTTCGGTATGCCATGTTCTGTCGCTCGTTCTTTGTTAGCCATATGTCACTGTAGCAGCGTTAGACGTCCGAGTCATCGATGGACATGACCTCATCGCCGCTCATCGTGATAGTGGTCTTCTTCACTTAAACGCAGCCATGGTTCTGCACCGCAACCCTGTTGGCGTCTTTCGAGTTCAGACTGATAGTGAAGGCCAGACGAGCCGTTCCCGACACAATAACATCATGAGCTCTGAGGTTGCGAAAGCGCACGAGAAGCTGTAGGTTCTGGTCTATTGTCGAGGGGTTGTTCTTAATAGAGACAATCTGCGGTAGGGGTTTAGTTTGCGTCCGTACTGAGACGAAGCCATCTGTGCAAACAACGGTTGTATTGAACCAATCAAGATAATTGTTTAATATGTGTATGTTTGCACAGATGATAGACTTTGATTTGATGACTTCGGGCGGAACGACAATGTAGCCCCAGATGAATCTGAATTAGTAGAAGATGATACCAGCTATATAGACAACTCTGAACACGCGACTGGCTCGACCAAGGGGGCTGCTGGAACAGCGGTTACTTCTATGCATAAGGAGCTTTTACAAACAGCTGTTAACGACTACTACAACGCTCTTACGGTGCAAACTCACGCCCAAGGGCGAGACTACTCAAAGTTTGATCTCATCATCCGGGGGCTAGATAAGGCAATGCAGACCATTCGCTGCGAGCTCACAAACAACCTAGCCAAACTGAGCGAGGTCGATTACCACATTGCTCTGGACAACGAAAGCTCGTCGAGACCGAACACGTTGACGAGTTTACTCGACACCGCGTTGCAGAACGCCTGTGTAGCCTGGAAGATGAACTCTCATCTCGCATTGAGGCTGCCGCAGCAAGGGAGGCCCTGCGCTCCCAAATCAGCAGGATCCGAGAAACTATCCATCAGAACGAGGACACAACGCTCGCCGACTGTATTCGCATACTTCGTGAACAGGTATTACCTTCGCTAGTATACTGACTGCACCTGGGATGGCCATCTCAACTCTGGTGCTGCCACTTACCCCGACACCTGCTCAACCTTCAGGCAAGGGCGACTTGAAATATTGAGTCAAAATGAAGTTGTAGTCTCTAGCCCTGGCTCTGGCCAAACTTACTGGAAAAGCTGCGGCTTCACTTCCCAACATCACAGGAAACCTGATGTCCTGTCTACTATCTCTTCTCGCGAAGACAGCAGGGTGGCTGGCAGAAAATTAATGGGTGTATGCAGCTGCCCGTGACTGGCTCGCCAGATTCGGAGGAGCATCAGCGCGATGAAATAAGCCAAAGTAGGCTCGCGGAAACACCGCCCACAATAAGCGCGGTCTTTTCGTCATCGTCTTCGCTGTCCGCTCTACACCCTCCCGCTTGCCAGCGCTGGGTTCTGGTAGGGCAACAATGCCTTTTTTCTCCCGCTGCGTTTGGTGGTGGTTTGGCCACATTGGCGCCCGCATTGACGCCCAGCTTCTGGCCGCCTGTCGCCACAACGATTTCGTTGTTGTAGCCAGCCACCTGCCCGATGCGCAGAAGCATGTCCGAAGGGGCCATGTAAAGGCCTCTTCCAAACAGGAAGTCAACGCACAGCCAACATACAGTGGCCGAATGTGGCACCGGCTGGTCTAACCAAAGGTGGTCTCCCGATGGAGACGTATGGCTAGATCTAGTCGGTCGAATACGGTATTTGAAATGCATACGGCCGGGTGTGGAGTTCATTGGCATATTCTGGAGTCAGTGCGAAAAAGACACGGTGCTCCCGCCCCCTTCTCTTGCGTATACTATGGTCTAATCGACACCCAATCCATCACGGTGCGCGAAATAGCAGAAAATATGAATATGCCGTTTGATACCTTCCATATGCTGCCATTATGGGTAGGAACAGATTCAGATCGGGTTGCTGTCCAGAATG
This sequence comes from Lamellibrachia columna, assembly GCA_963662155.1. NCBI lineage: Eukaryota > Metazoa > Annelida > Polychaeta > Sabellida > Siboglinidae > Lamellibrachia > Lamellibrachia columna. The sequence goes on from OY759272.1 coordinate 43,645,340, forward strand.
CACTGCGCGATGTGGGAACACGTATTCCATATGCGGCCTTTATAGATTTAACACATTCCTGGGAGCAGCCTGGACGCCGTCCATTATTCAGCTGCACAGCAAGCTGAGTTGAGCAACCGCTTCTTCGGCGCTTGGAAGACTGCTAAGACATCCGCATTGGCTTATCCACCACCGATCACAGATCCTATTCTGATTGTACGGCAAGAGTCATCACTGTTTACTAATATATGGGATGTCGTTAAAGATGAAGTTACCAGCACAAGGGGCTCAAGGCTACGTGAGCTTTGGAGGTACCGCTGAGACTATAGAGGTAACGGTTACCACATTTTAGTCCGGTAGATCTATCCAGATAGTACCCAGCGCGAATATGAGGTAATACAAAAATACAACCCCTTAGCCTCTACACACCACAACATGCCGGCAATAAACCGCCGCCTCACCGGCCCCATGAGTAATTCGACAGAAGGAAATATACCCAGTGGCATAGTCTACCTTGCATATAGCAACTCCGGCCACGGGGGGGGGGGGGCTATTGTCCACTTCTTATCAATCAACCTCGTGGTGGTCGCCAATTGGGCAGGCCCAACAGTATGATGTTGATAATAACATTCCAGCATTTAGCGAGGGAACCGTATGTGCTACAACGGTGGAATTGTACGCGCTCCCATAGTACATGTACCCATCGGAAAAGAAGCCACCCTAATTGGATAGATTTGCATCTATCGAAATAACATGAAGCATGCGACAGCACCTCCCCCTGCAACCGCGGAGACGAGGAACCTATACACCGAGCTGCCCGCGGCAGAGCCCGCGCCGGGTCAGCAACACCGGCTGCAGCAGGTAAACCGTCTCAAACAACAGCTGGAAGAAGAGCGGGATAGGCGAAAAAAAAGTACCGCCGTAGTGTTAATGCCGTCGATGGCGTGGACACTGCTCTACTCACTGCCAGTGTGGGAATGGGCATTGGAGGTGTCGACCTCCTGTCCACCATTATTGCACCAGTCGTATCGGGGCTGGAAGCGGCGGCTCTGGCCTGTGGGCTACTCGGGGTTGCTGGCAAAGTGGTTAGCCGCCGCCTAGCCGCCAAGGCCAAAAAAACATGATGAGATCCGGGTACTGGTCCTCGGCTAGCGATATACTATTGCAGACCACGTGTCCACTGGCCCTGATTAATGGCGAGATCTCCGACCATGAATTCCGCCTCGTCCTGCATGAGGTCGAGAAGTATCACCAGATGAAAGAACAAATTCTGGAGTCCATGCAGCTGTCGTGACAGATGAGGAAACAAAAAACTCCCTTATCCGACTGGGCAGGGACGAAGCCAGGGCGTCCTTCATATAAAGCTGGCTGCATCTTAAGCTGCTGCTGCG
>OY759272.1:43651709-43656709 GCA_963662155.1 Lamellibrachia columna
ACTATTTACGGGAGGTGGCAACCGCTGATCTCTAGATAAATAAGTGGTATCCACAGACACATACTAATATCTAATTTTGCGACAAAGTAATAATAATATTTTATTGAAGTCATTTCTATTACATTCCACAGTTCGCTTTAACGCCAACGTAATTACTATATTAAAAAAGGCAACTGGTATTAAAACAGCGCCGTAAATCTGGATAAAGTCCATTCAGAGATACCTAAAAACATATATGACACAATATGATGATAATAAGAATAAAACTAATTATCTAAGAATATGACATGTCATATATAGCACGCAGAAAAAATACAACTAATACTGAGACATATACATATTAATTCTTCCGGCCATCTTGCTTCTCACACTATACGGCAGCATCGTCGGCGTCGTCGTCCACCGCCAGCGAAAGGTGAACGCGAGCATCACTCCTGACCCAGCCGAAGGCGTTGCCTCCGTCCTGTCGACAATGAAATAGGAGCAGGCGGCCCGAAGCGAGAGACGCGCCATTTGTGTAGCGGTCACATGCGCTTTAGTCACTATCTTGTTTCTCGTCTGCTGACTGCCCGCCTGGGTACTCTTTTTCTTGCGCCTGTTCAAGGTAGCTGATGTAAGCACAACCGTTAACAATTGGATATTCTTGTTCGTTAACCTTCACCCTTTCATAAACCCATTCGTTTATATCATCGCCGACGACCGCTTTCGCTCCTTTTTTCTGCGCCTCGTTTGTCGGAAGGACACTGATGTCGATGTCTCAGTACAGACGCCGTCCAGCATACACGAAACAACTACTTGACCTGTCACGTGTCCTTTGGAAAAGACAACTCACTCACTCACTCACTCACTCACTCACTCACTCACTCACTCACTCACTCACTCACTCACTCACTCACTCACTCACTCACTCACTCACTCACTCACTCACTCACTCACTCACTCACTCACTCACTCACCCACCCACCCACCCACCCACCCACTCACTCACTCACTCACTCACTCTCTCACTCAATCCTCTTCGTTCCCACTGGACCATAAGACGCCAACAAATCCCCTCAGACAGACTGGACGAGACAAACACGCTTTTTATTATGTTAGCTGATTAACTTACACGGGATGCAACAGCAACAGCAGCAGTAGATATTAATAGCTGAGAAATACGTCTTGCGTAGTACAATTCCTACTATTGTTTGTTTATAATGCTACAATTAATACAACTACTGCTACTATCGATATAACTACTGCTATTATTGATAAACTGCTGCTGTTGCTGCTGCTGATACTAGGAACTGCAACTGCTACGTACACTGTTATTATTACTACTAATAAAACTGCTACTACTGCTACTGCTACTACTGGCACATTTTAATACAACGGGAATAGGGACTGTTTCTTTCCCAGCCAATACAACTGAATGCACCAAAACGGCTGACTGTAATAGTATTATCCACGATTATTTTAAGCGGAATCCGTTTCGTGTCGGTTTCGTCACTTTGTGAAGATGGTACAGCAAAGCGACCATTTAAAAGTGACGCCGCCGGTATCAGCAATCAGCAGTTCGCTGGACATTGCTTTGGAGTGAAATGTGTCGATTACTCGTGTTATATTGTTTATTTTAATGATTATTATAATAGGCTTATGGCGTACGAATCATGTGAAACGTTGGCATGTAGTGTGTCAGATGTTTCAAATATTTGTATATCGTTTTCATGTTTTGCTTACATGGAGTAGATATATTGGGGATCTTGAAAAAAATAACCGTCAATAACCGTTAATGTGTTTATTTACTGCTGCATCACGCATCCGAGCAATGCGTTTACTGCCAATGTGTACTTCAATGAATACCGACTAATAATTTACCGACTGGAACTTTAATACATGACATTTCGAATGCCACCAATAAAGAAACACGGTGCAAACTTGCGAGATTGAATTCCATAATTAAATATAGGTCATGTTAGGAGTGTATATTTGATTGTCATATCCAGCGTACTAAGTGTCCAGTGATATGTAGCTAACATGAACCGTCAGTCAGAAATAGCTAGAAAACACAAACATCGAACAGGCATGGTGGAAGACAAGCTGCCCCTGACTATCCATCCGGTTTCCACAGCTACACAGACAGTTGATAGGGGTACATGACAACATCAGGATGCGGGTGAAGCAGCAGATGAATCGGAATATAATGGCTCAACAAATATCGAACAGGCCCGAGGAGACATCCAAACCAAACAAAGACCAAATATTTTGTTAATTATATTTTGCATAAAGTTTTAGCATATGTTCTCAAGATCAGATCATGCAGGCCATGCGTGCGGCGTTCAGCAATTAAATAACGGTATAATCGTGTAGCGCAACTCACATGCACGAAAGTGGTAGTCACAGCTTACAATGTTCACATCATTAATTACACGCACGCACGCACGCACGCACGCACGCACGCACGCACGCACGCACGCACGCACGCACGCACGCACGCACGCACGCACGCACGCACGCACGCACGCACGCACGCACGCACGCACGCACGCACGCACGCACGCACGCACGCACACACACACACACACACACACACAACATGTAATCCTAGATGCATCACACGTTGACCATTGCCAGTGCCATACATTTCCGCTTTAAGCGGGACGGACATATATTTTATTTAGTAGATTGTGCTACGATGTGAAAGTGGAACACTAAACCGGAAGTTGTATATATTTTGTTAGCCTTTTTGTGGCAGTGTCACGTAAACACTGTTGCGAGATGTAAACGAAATCGATGGCCGACACCGGTAAAGTTCTGTTTGAACATAGGATGTCTGACGATAACAAAAACGACATTTAATAGACAGTATCGTGCAAGAGTGATATTGGGGCCGTCGACGGTATCGCGTATGGAGCAATATTTTATGCGAGGACGGTTTATTGGAAGCAGCAACATAATAAGTATTATTATCAATAGCCAATACGGTAACCGTTTGGAATTACCCGGAGTGTTTACACTATGTACATTATTTAGTATGTATGTATTGCATGAATACAATTACAGTAAGTGAAAAGTCTACTATAGGCTATTAACATGCAGTGATTGACGGGATTACGCGGGGCGATCGCTCAGCTTCAGACACTTCCCTGCCTGCCCTTGCCTGTGTCTGTGTGGGTTTATTCTTCGAAACGAATTAATTCAGTTGGCTGCGATCACATCGGAACATATGAACATTAATCCTACCCTAAACGATTAATGAATAGTTTTCACAATTCGTAAGATTTGGTGTTTTAATACAAGTCTGCTGATCGATATTTACATACGACATGTTTGATCACCTATATCAATATATTCCGCAGTATACCGGCCAACTTTTGATTTTCGAAATCCAGGAAATGTCAAGCTAACCAAAAGCTTCCAACTGCATCCCCATTAAATTGACGGACCCTGAGACTCACCAAAAACCTCCAACTGCAACCCCCTTGATAAATGGAATTACACAACTGCTCAGCCTTCTGTCTTCCTTGGCAAGTGTGGTCAATGTAAGTTCCTATATTTCTCCATCAAGCTGCAACTCATCCACTAGTCTCTCAGAGCAAAAGGTGCTGGTGGATCATTTGTCCAGCAAGGCGTACGTCTCAACATTCCTCAACGAGTTGTTTGCTCTCACCCGGGCCGGTACTATGGGTAGGGGTACCCTGACGATGTCGGCCCCAGTGGTATTACAGCTGACCGTCACGTCCTTCTTGGCTCGTTTGACAAAGTTGTCGACACTTTGGCTCTGTTCAGTGCTCTGTTTGCTTGTGACAGGATTATCTTAATGTAGGAATTTCGTGTGTTTTCGTCCGCAACCCTGGACAGAGCAAATATGTATTAACTTGCAATTTGCGGAGTAATGTCCACTACGCAAACAGCTAAAATACAGTTTCTTGTCTCCTTTCACGTGATGAGCAGACCAGCTGGCCGTACATCAGGTCATTGCTATTATATGCTCTATGTCTTGTCGACTACACTTCTCTTAGCCACGCGGAACGCAAGTATTTTGGCAAACTTTCGACAATCTTGACCATTTCTCTACGAGAGCTGATCTCGGAGATGTACCCCATTGCTTTAAGTGTTTCACCGCAATTTATAAGCACGTCTGCGAATTCTCTTAAGTCATCATAGTCCTTAGAGGAAATTACCTGGCCAACCTCTTAATCCATGCATCTACACCAGTGTACGTGTTGTCAAACATGTCATCTAACAGCTCCCTTGTCCTCTTATATCCTAAACTAGGCTCCATTACGACACATGATTCAATCACCTTACTAGTCTTACAAACACACATTTGCATAAGCCTGGCTAGTTTGACACTGTCATCAACAGTCTCTTTGACGTTGTTATCGATCGCCCTAACAAACCTCCAATACTTCATTGGGTCGAGGTTAAAGTTCGTCAGCTCTATATGAGGCATTTACATGATCTGCAACAACATGTGTTGTTGTTGTCTTAACAGTTCAAACACGGGATTGTCAAGTTCAGGCTGTTCGTCCGTGCATCGAGGCGGCTGCCTTGTAGACTCGTTCACATCCACTGGTGCCGCCTGTCGGAGTAAGCGCTGTTGACATGCGACACACAGCAGCTGCAGTGGTGCCCTCTTTCGGATAGATTGTGGAACAGTTGCTTTATTTACGTCGCTTTGTTTAGCTTCATCTGCTTCATAGACCTTCGCCTCCGCTTCAGCTATGGCAATGTCAGTTTGCAATTTCAGGAGCTGCTTGTGTTGTCGTAATGCTTGCTCCTCCCGTTCCAAACACTGTTCAGTCTCAAGGGCCGCCGCAGCCAGTGCGAGTCCTGCCGCCCTGGCTCGTGCATGTGTACTACTGGTAGTAGTAGCAGTACTGGACGCACGCGACGTCGATGAACAAGATACGTGACTCACTGAATCTTCGGGTTGAACATTTGTATCTTTCTTGTCTTCGTTGATCATCCCGTGGAGCAATTATGCTGACAGGCCAAATTATTAACATGTAGCT
>OY759272.1:43659209-43676709 GCA_963662155.1 Lamellibrachia columna
AAACTGCACTAATGAAATGTATGTTTGAGTAATAAATGTTTAGATACACATTTATCATGAATGTCTTTTCTCCCCGTGCAAAACCGAACAACTAAGTTAGTTCAATGTAAATATGTAGCGCTTTGCACCCTTATTAAATTCCAATGTGAGCAATGGTATTAATTCGTTTGAAGAGTGTAAATCGAAACATGAGCGTAACATGAACCTGTTAGGCCGTTTTTACATAGGAAACACTAGAATGTACATTTAGTTATATTATCCTGTATTTCACAAGCCCTATGTTTACCTACAGTTTAATATAGCTCACCTAAATATAGTACCATATGAGTTCAACGATAGTGAGCAGCCAGACAAACGTCAGTTGAAGCTTCAACATGCCCGGGGCGACGAAGGCACGGAAGCGCGTCGGAAGGACGATGGCGACAAATCTTTCGACGGCTACAAGCATGATGGAGTTGATGCCGAGGTAGAGCGTCGGGGATCGGACGATCACGTAAAAACGACAGACAGTAGCTGATGTGTAACCTTGCGATGATCTGCACCGATACGGAGCAGCTCATGAGGATGTCGCCTGTGGACAAGACAGTTCCGATAATCATAGCGTAACTAGTAAAAAACACTTACTTTCCAGCACGAACAATTATCTATTGGCGGATATTTTGCCCGGCAACTGTCGCATTTCCCCTCTCAATTATTCATGGTTAGTCAGTCTGCTTTCTTTCTGTGTGGTCTTTGCATTCAAATGACATCATCGGATATATATATATATATATATATATATATATATATATATATATATATATATATATATATATATATATATATATATATATATATTATATATATATATATATATATATATATATATATATATATATATATATATATATATATATATATATATATATATATATATGTATATATATATATATGAATACCAATTATCAATATGACACCATGAAATTGTTAGAAGAACACACCATCTCTAACATCACTATTGGAGACAAAATATTGCAATTATATATTATATATATATATATATATATATATATATATATATATATTTTATTGCAATGGAGAGGTCCACTTTTAGCGATAAAGAAATACTCAAAATATTCGCTACAAATTAAAAGTAAACTGTAATATGTTCCGTATATCATATTTCTTTGTCATTGTATGTCATAATATGCAGAAATATATTACATATGCTTAGAATACAGAGAGAGATACTATATATATATATATATATATATATATATATATATATATATATATATATATATATATATATATATATATATGTCTCTCTCTCTCAGTCTCTCTCTCTCTTTCTCACTCTCTCTATTCCGGCATCATGTTTCCATCCCATGATCCCATTTTTCTTTGGGCATACTCTTTCCTAATGCACCACCCCTACTCAATTCCTGCTTCCCAAACTCTCATCTGCAACATTTTCCTCGTGGGATCCAATGTCATCTATTACTGTAAACCACCACCATCTCAGTATCCCTTTGTCATCCTTGCATCACGGTCCGTACATAGGCATACCCACGAACGTTTCATTCGTATATATCAACGCACGTACAAGTACATCTCTGTCTCTCTCTGTCTCTCTCTGTCTCTCTCTCTCTCTCTCTCTCTCTCTCTCTCTCTCTCTCTCTCTCTCTCTCTCTCTCTGTCTCTCTCTCTCCTTCCCATAATCCTATTTTTCTTTGGGCATGCTCTTTCCCAATGACCCACCCCGTATCAGTTCCTGCCTCCCAAATATTCATCTGCATCATGTTCCTCCTGGCATCCAAAGTCTTCCATTCCTTTTCCGCCTCAATCTCAGTAGCCCTTTGTCATCCTTGCATCATGGTCCGTACATAGGCATACCCACGAACGTTTCATTCGTACATATCAACGCACGTACAAACACGTATACATGTCTAAGTATTCATGTATGCCACATCTCACTCGACGTCGTGAATCTGTTCAACTACCAGAATTAACCTAGGAACTTCTGCCACAGTTAATTATACAGCATATTTAATATCGCTGTGGTTTTCGGTTTCTATAAGAGTGTACTATTTAAAATGCACGAACCACCAGGATTTTGTGCCGATCCGCTGAGAGCATACCTGCTTATTTAATTGGTGGTGTATATAACACGTCAAGTATGAAAAGGACTACATCACTATTACTTTGAACATACCACATATCCAACCATGTTAGAAGATGTTCCCAAGAGTAGAATGAATTTGCTGCTCTACATAGGCTAGCACTATTGCTAAATTGTTGTGCCTTAATGCCAAGCAAAACGTGTACGACAACGGTAGTTTTGCTTGAAGATGCACTAGTTGTAGCAGTCTTGACATAAATTTATATAAATAATAATTTTAACAAATATTAGTTAGTAATAGCAATATACAAGTATATATTCAATACATATTGATTGAACATTCGCGAAAAACTATATAACATATTAAACCGGCTGTAACATAACTTTGCTCACCTCCATTTTTACATTCTGTAGTTTAAATTCGTTTATTGAAGAATTGTGAAATAATCTTGAAAGCTAAGATGTTATACAAAAATTTCCAGACATACACAATTTGCTCAGAAAGAAATATGAGGACAATGGGCGAAGAAGGTGTTCAAAGCCGTCTACTCCCGCGTAACTCGCCGAGATCAAAGTGAGGGTTCAAAAGTGATGCCAGATTAACGTCTTTACCCTCGAGGATGGCCGATTTCAGGGCAGGTGACACAGTCACAACGTCAGGTAGATTTTCGGACGGAATCCCTGATGTCGAACACGGCCATCTTTACGAGTCGTCGAACGCTGGTTCAGATCGTAGGGACTTCTCCGTAGCACGTTCAATAGATGTCATCGCAGTAGTCAGGGTGTACGTGCCATTTCCTCGAGGTGGCACCGACGTACCCATCGCAGCCGGCGTGTCCGCATCGGTTCGTGCAGCCAACGTCAACGAAGATATCGCACTTGCCCGCGCGGTTTCTGGTCCATCGGAGGGGTGTCGTGCGGCGATAATCTCCCGCATCTGTGTTGTCATAGCAGACACGGAACTTTATAGTGCTCGCACAACGTCGGCCAGTGGCTCCACACTACTGGTGGAGGCGATACTCGGATGGTGCAAATCACATTCCGTCGTTCTTGTATTGTTCGGACTCGCTTGAGCCAGAATCTGACTCCCACCCGAGAGAGAAACGCTGATGCCGCTGTCGTGCTCTGGTAGTGATCCCATTGAGTTGTGCTGCAACGCTCCATCGAGTTACCGGAGGTGACGGCGGCGGCCTCGTGCGGACAGCGGTGGCACTTGCGTCAGGCGTAGGTTGATTGTAAGTTGTCTCGCCCCCCTCGTTGGTGTTGTTGAAATTATCCTTGTTAATTCGCACAAGCTGTGCCTTCTTGATGCCAGTTGGCAATTTTATGCGGCGTTGTTTCGGGCAGCATGGGGTGGGGTAAATGAATGGTGTGCAGGTGGGTGATATCTGTGCCCCAGTGAAAGTTGTGACTTGCCTGCAATGTTATGTATTCCCTGCCGTAGAAATACACGGATACATGTTCGTATCTCTGGGTTAGCTGATAAATCTTAATTGTGTAAGACAAATAATCAATCACCCTTGGTCACTCAGTTTACCCTCACCTAGAAGTGTATGCAGGATGACCAGATTAGCAATGGGCCACTGGGAAGTTTTGTCTTAATTCCGGAATTGATAATAACCTGCTTTCTCTCGTGAGTGCCCGTAACAACTTCCTACTCCACCGTATACCTTCCCTCATAATCTACGAAAACATGGTATGCAAATGCATGCCTACCACTCGCAGCTTACAGCAGAAGGATCTGAGGATCCGGCCATGTACTTGGCAATGTCGCTGAATGACGTTAAGAAATGTGGCTGGTCTCCAGCATTAGTTTGCAGCTCGCTTGTATCGAGACGTCTTCCAGATTGGCTGCGTGGGCATTTTTAACGACACCGTTTATAGTCGTCACTGCCTGTCCCGCTTGCATCGCATATAGGTGACAGGCCATCACTCGAGTGTACGTGTGGTAAGTTGCTGCAAACCTTTGTCGATGTTGCAGAACCTGTTCGTTCCCGCTGTGTGTTGCAGACTGGGTTGGTTGGTCGTTCTCAACGTTTGCGTTTGCAAAGTAAGCTTTTATTTACGACAAATCATCTCCGTCCAGCAGCGCTAACGCTTCCATTGATTTGAAGACCTCCTCTATCAGCAGGTCGACCGTCTTCCCCGTGATCTTTTGGCCGACCGCCCATTCCGTTGAGCGTTTTCTGCTTTGTTTTCGGAAGAATGTTCCGTATCCATGGCAACGGTGATATGCGTTCACTTTGAAACACTAATATTTTACGGAAATGGTAACAGCAACACTGTAGAAGAACTCACTTTGCCCCCAGCATAGATAGCTGACATATTTCAGTTTAAAACCGCCGCAAAAAATACAATGAACCGCGTGTGCCGCTGTATAATTCTAGAGTTCACTAAGCGCACCAGAAAAGCGGCTTGTAATAACAATGTCTGCCGAGTGGCATTACAACACGACCATTCCAGCATATGGATCGTTAGCAATGCAACGATGTACTATTTATTACAGTGTGACATTTAGTGTGGCCATTATGCTTTTTTTGACAACATTAAACAACAATTGGCGTGATTAAGGACGTGACTAAAGTTATAACATCAAAACGGACTTTTAGTTGCTAGCAGGCAAGGAGACATCAGATAGTAGACCTACCATCCTAACAATGTGTAAACCACACACATGTCAGCGATCATGACGGCGACGATCACCAATATATATATATATATATATATATATATATATATATATATATATATATATATATATATATATATATATATATATATATATATATATATATATATATATATATATATATAAATAGTATATATATATCTATGTATATATGTATATAATATATCGTAGGGTCAGACTAATGCCTTTTTGTACTTTAAAAAAAAAAGTGTAACTAAGGGCGTTGATTTGGTAAATAGTGATGCAATTCTTGAACCAATGGAACTGGGAAATCATCCTTCAGATTCGCCGGGGAGTAAAGATTATGAATTAGTAAAGCAACATATTATATCAGAAATGTCAGGGAAATTACCTTATTTGCGACAATAGACCTGATCTGGTAAGCCCACTAGGGGCTCTCCCCAAACCTGCGGGAGTGTACGGCAGATGCATGATTGCAGCCGGCCTGTGGGAATGGGGTAAACTATTATACAACTTTGTAATCATATGAAACATTTCGTACTATAGATGATGCAACATCCTTTGTACAACATGGTTATTATATGGCTAAAATCAATTTGAAATCAGCCTATCGCTCAGTGAGGACTATTGAGGATAATCAGCGGTTTCGGGGTTACAGTTTGACTAGGGTAATCATGTAATTTATATGCGTGTAAAAACATTTCTTTTGGAATCTAGGCTGGGATATTTCATCGGTTGATGCAGGCAGTTAAATGTACGATGCTCAGTAATGGATTCTCTCTGGTGGTTGTATACTTAGATTATTTCTTTATATATGCACACCGACGTTCCCGGAGTGTGCTACGGCACTTTATTGGATTTATTGCAACACTTAGGATTCCGTATCAATTGGAACAAGTCATTGATCCATATCAATGTATTGCATTTATGGGAATCGAGATTGATACAGAGAGTATGACCAAACGTTTACCATGTGACACATAGCTAAAGCAGTGCTACACGTTTTTACAAAGCGCAAACGGGCAAGCAACAGACAGATACAGTCCCTTGTAGAGAGCTGAATTGGGCGGCGGGTGTTGTTTGCGGCGGGAGAACATTCCTCCGGCGAATTTTAAATGCTATTTGCCCTTTATTGGCGATATACCGCAAAGGTGTTTCAACACCAGCGGTGCGGCTGGATATCCAGTGTTGGGATAAGTTGAAGTGCTCATTTAACGGTGCATCAGTTATTTTGGATAACGTTCCAGTTACAGCGGTATACACAGATGCATGTGATACGGCAGCGGGGGTTACTGTGGCTGTACTGTAACTGGTCAGTAGACTGTCCTGAGGATCAATATTTGTACTACAAATGTGAACGAGTTAGCTGCAGTGGACCTTGTTGTAGGCCAATAAAGGAGTGCTAGTTTCGTCAGATGATAGCACTACTGTGTCATGCGTTAACCGTCTGACAGCAATACATATTCCAGGGGTTGACAATGTTTTGGTAAACAAAATGTATCGTCTGCATCAACCTTATTCTAAGCATTGTCTATATTTGGTTGTGTCGCCACAGGCATGGAATATGTCATACAATGGATTTATTTGTATTATGTACAAGTCTTGGCTTGATTGCCTCTCTAAACGGCAAAGTCCGTTAGCTTCAAGGACAGGTGTTCGCACACAGCACACGCTTAACGTACGTATCTAAACACAAGTTATATTTGCACTTCTGCAACCTCGCTGGTCTGTGTCCTGTACCTCTGTCACAGAAGAATGCTTGTCGCTATGTAGCCTTCCTCTCTCAGAGACTATCTTACAACTGTATTAAGCAAAATATTAATGTGGTTCATCATGTTGCATTTAGAGGCAGGCCTTGTCAATCCTTTCCATAACTGTTGGTTTATGGAAATGTTACTCAAGGGGGCTAAGAGGGCGCGGGTGCATCTGCTAGAAAAAAGTTACCTATCACCACTTATATTCTTCGCAGAATGTTTACACTGGTCCATTTTGGTATCCTGTCTTTTAGCGGTTTTCTCCCTTTTAAAATATGAAGTTTTTCTACCCAATGTTGCACCTGTGTCGTAGAGATACAACCTTTTCCAATAATGGTGCAATTTTGGTTGTGCGGTTGTCCAAGACTATTCAGTAACGACACGACACTCCCACGCATACGAGACTCCCCGTTGTGCCCATTACAGGCACTTCTCTCCTTGCAACTTTGCAACTATCCTTCTGGCGCCCTTTTGTTCATTTACCCAACACGTTCAGCTTTTCCTGGGCAAACATATCAGCTACCTGACTAGGCTAAATAAACACACCGCATATTATTCAGTCCACAGTTTTCGACGAGGCGGTGTCTCCTTTTCACTGGAATGAGATATTCCCACATAAGTCATTAAAGCACAAGGGACTGGGTTAGTAATGGTTACGAGAGTTGCATAAATCCGTCAGTGGCGATGCGTAAACACCTAGCTGCAACGTTGGGCAGCAACATCAATACATGTTTTCTACTCGAACAATATATATTGCTAGGAACAAGAGCGTACTAAATATTTCTACCAGGGTCTGGATGTCTTTGAGAAATAGCATTTTTATGCGATTTGCGTAGTGTGGTTGTGCTCTTGTTTATATAACCATTGCCGCCAGCTCTATCGGTCTTGATCACAATCGGCAGACATTGTTATTACAAGCCACTTGTTTAGCGAGCTTAGTGAACTCTTGGTTGATGCAGTGGCATACACGATTCATATTTAGAGAGCCTGGGGTGATTATCCAATTGGTTATGATTTTTGTCTAACACAACATAAAATTGATACACTGCAAAACTCATATTTGTCATCATAATAATAATAAATATATATATAAGGCTACTAAGTGAGACCTGTTGTGCTTTACGCACGCTTTAAAACTTCAAAATAATAAATAGCAGTCATTATTGTATAAAGGTTTGCACTAAGGGAGCCTCCTTTGTTTGAAGCAAGACCTGTCGAAAATTGAAACTTGCATGAAAATGCCAATTCATACGAAACGCCTTTGATCAACAATAACATAGACATAGATTAGTTAGATATAATTTGTATTAAGAAAATATGTTGTCCACATTGAATTGCAAATAACTTAAAATGATATTAGTTCATACACACAGAGAATGGCAGTATGTCAAAGTGGCCTGCGATACCTTACGAAACATAATATACCCTATAAAATGAAGTATTGTTAACGTATATATGCACGTACGAACATGCAGTGCAGCAATGTTTGGGGATGAACTTTCAGGAGCAGTTGACAGTGGCTTGGGTAGCAATATCTTGAAATAGGGCTGAATAGGTTTTGGGTTGTTCAGGAAAACATTGTCAGTGGTCATTTCCGAAACCAGGCATCGTTCTATTTCCTAGCAGCCAGTATAATTTTTTTTCAACAAGTTCATTATTCAGAGGAAATTGTTTTTTAATTTTTAATTTTACCAGCTGAAAACAAAAGTTCACACGAAATATTCACTTATTGGTATATTTACCTTACATAACTATCAAAACATAAACACGGATAAGAGCAAAGGCAGTACTTTTATGCGAGAACACAGGGACTAAATGGTTGACAAACGTCTTTAGCAATGTGATTTAACAACAATAGGGACAAAGATCAAAATTTATTGAATTTTTTATAATGTTGAATGGGTGTAAACATATTGATATAAATAGTTTTTTTTACTTACGTCGATAAACGCACTAGAGGACACGAATCAACTTTGGTAAAGAAGAGATTAGATTAAATATAAGAAATTACTCTTTCTCAACGAGGACAATAAATTATTGGCACAAATTGTCCACAGATTGTGTAAATGCTAGCAGCGTGAATATAGTGAAAGACAACTTAAATCTACCTCAGAATGGCTACTTACACAACGGTTACGCGTTGTTGAATCTCGATAAACGAAAGGCTTCCTGGTCCTCTTGTAATCAAATCAACACATATGTTGTTTAATACAGTACACAATACACTATACATACCCTCTTGCCATAGATAAATACTGGACACATTAATTTCTTTAAGATTTTATCACGGATAAATCTAAACAGGAAGCAACATTTCAAACAAATGCTCAAAAAAGTAGGTATACTTAATACTATTGTTAGACTTTTTGCATATGTATATAAAAATTATACTACGTAACTCCTTAATTTTGCCACATTTCAACTACAGAATGATGGGGAGGGAACATAATAATCCAACTCCGAAAGAAAACAATTTGCTTAATAAATGTAAGTAAGTGTAAGTATAATGCACACAGAATTAACATTAAGATTATGTATGTGTTGGCAGAATTACAGATGAGATTCAAATGTAACTGTTTTTTTCTTGCATGTCATCATTGAAATAATATACACTAATTGTTATTTGTTTCACATAACAGTTCCAACCTCACACACAGTTATATCTCTTACTATCACGAGTTACTTAACTTATCACATCTGAGGAATATCATGTTACACAGTCAGTGCTGGACAGTGAACAGTTGGATGCGTACAACAACACTTATAGATGCACCATTACGTCTAAAAGGTTCAGCCTTCTGCTGACTTTCCCATTGTGGCTATATATATATATATATATATATATGTTTTGTATGATTATAAGAAAACGTTACCATCAAAAACGTTTATGTTTTACTATTAACTGTCGCTGTCTGCATACCGTTGACCTGTTGGTCGAGTGTTTTAAAAAGTATACATTTCTAGCTCTTGTAATATACCCGTCAATGTTAACCAATATTGGCACGAATTACGGCGAACACGATTCTAGTGTACAACAAATCCCAAATATCGTTCCGCCTAATAAAATCATCTCAAAATCTACACTTCACTCCAACGCCAGTCACATAATTTTATTATATGTAATTTTTGACACCTGATACATCATACATCACGTACACTATATTTCCAGAGCATTGCGAAACAATTAAGCTTAATTTCTCTTTAAATATACCGATGACTTTATTTTCAAATTAATATTTATATAATTGCTTGATTTTTAAACTAACATGGTGTAACTGTGTAAGAAAAGTTACAATTTATCACATTTCATCGGGTTTTGAGTGATTTCCAATGTGTGACTGCTTTCATGCTTCTAATTGATAAGATTTAAGGCGAACTGCTTGATTTGGATACGCCACTATAAATGGGTATTACATGACCAGATACCCGTTGCTGCCACATTTGATAATGCTGATCTACGCAATGCTTCCAGTGGCTGTGACACAACCAATAAACAAATAGCTAGCTGCCTGCTCCCTCACAAACTGGTGCCATACCCTCTAATTAAAAAAAAAAATTGGCATCCGATCTGTACAATGCTATTCGTGATTGTTACTGCTGCATGCCTTTTCCAAACTGTTCACATTTCCTATCATGATGTGTCTATGTGTTATGTCTTCTGTAAACCACTTCAGGCTTACCTTTAACTAGATATGGGGTTAGATAGATATGGGCTTAGCTAGCGATGGGGTTAGCTAGTGATGTGGTTAATTACGGTTAGGATTGCATATCTTCATTTCCTTGCGCCAAAGCACTAACACTGAACTGCTCACAATAAGAAATGGGTATTGAAATCAGGTGAATAGACATTTATGAAAGGCAACGGTTATTTTCTATAAAAAAATTGGCTGATTACTCTCTCCCTCCCTACCTCCTTCTCTCTCTCTCTCTCCCACTCCCACCCTCCGCCACTCCCTCCCTCCCTCCCCTTCCTCCCTCCCTCCCTCCCCTTCCTCTCTCTCTATCTCTCTCTCCCTCTCTCGGTTTCTCTCTCTCCGTCTGTATGTATCTCTCTCTCACTCCCAACCTCCCTTACTCCCTCCCTCCTTCTCTCTCTCTCTCTTTTCCTATATCTTCCTCCCTCCCCCATCTCTCTCCCTCCCTGCCGCTGTCCCTCCATCCCCTCTCTTTCTCTCTACACACACACACACACACACACACACACACACACACACACACACACACACACACACACACACACACACACACACACACACACACACACACACACACACACACACACACACACACACACACACACACACACACACACACACACACACACACACACACACACACACACACACACACACACACACACATATTTATTGATTGTCTAGCACGTTCGGTTCTGACGAGGTCTCGACTCTGGTTCCCGAGGATTATACGTCATGGCTACATGAACCGGCCTATATTCTAAATACGTTCTAAATAGGGCTATGTCCATTCCGAACGCTCATTTCACCTCCTGGCAGACATCAAACATTAGCTCGACTTCTCTGGGAATAGAAGCTGCAATTACTGCGTTAAGACTTACAGTTGTAATGCAGATATCTACCACTGTCTCTAGTCGTATACTCATTTCTACAGCTGAGTGAATTTTGGCAACAATGTGGGAAACACAATTGTCCAAGCTTTGAAACGGCAGCAATAGGATTCGATCCCGGATTCTCTTGATGATTGATAATCCGATGGTCTATCCACGGTGACACCGCGCCCCATGTATTTTGTTCGACGATGAACATCGTGTATTTGTTATAGAGTCCTCACTCACGAATATTCGGGGTTTGCAATCGACCGTCTACATCCGTCTGCATTCGCATGGGACCTACAACGGACATACACCCGGGGGCTACACACGGGGACTACGCGTGGGGACATTCACCACACATCCTCGTCATGATCCCGTTTAATACGAGTAAGTACACCATCTTCGAAATGGGTTAAACTAAAATGGCAAGACATAACGTTATTTTAATGTGGACCATTTCTTTCTGAGCAAATTGTGTCTGTCTGGAAAATGATCGATAAGAGTTTAGCTTTCTTGATTATTTCACAAATTTTTAGTAAACAAATTTAAACTACAAAATGTAAATATGGAGGTGAACAAAGGAATGTTACAATTGAGGTATATAGCCATAAACATATACAGTCTATTCCACCAGAGGGTGCAGAAAGTGAAATTGTAGAACCAATTATGAGTATTATGTATAATTGTGTTTCATCAGCATGACCCAGGTGACAATTATGAGTATGCACCGTTAACAGTTATACTAATGATATCCAACAAAGACACGGAATATGTTTTAATATAATACAATGCAGGACAATGTTCACAAATACATATTAAGATATGAGAACATATTTGAACAATCATAAACCATAATGTGTTACTGAAGGACAAGACAGTAACACAAAGTGGGGCGCGGTGGTCGAGTGGTAGAGCGTCGGACTTTCGGTCGAGGGGACCGGGGTTCAAAACCACCTGTGGCAGAGCGTCGGACTTTTCGGTCGAAGGGACCGGGGTTCAAAACCACCTGCTGCCGTTTCAAAACCTGGGCAAATTTGTTCACCCCACTTTGCTCGTGTCTTTCGGAAGAGACACTAAAAGCCGTTGGTCCTTTCTACCTGGTGTCTATGCCAGGGGAAGTAAAAGATCCCACACAGGGGGTAAATGTGTAACCTGTCGTGGACTCAAAGAGTGGTCGTCTCTATCTCTAACCCACCAATTCCCGGCACGTGAGAGGCGCCGAGCAGGACTTACAACGCTCTTAAGGAGCCCAGTCCTTGACAGGAAGAAGAATTCTTACTTGAAAAAAATAATTGTAAGACGTTTATAAATGTAAGAATCCTGAAAGAGGACAAAGTACTTATGTTTATTAAATGTTTGAAGCAAGAACAGTGGGAAAGCGTGTTGCGTATGCTAATTGTATCAATACATTCAATACATTGTACAACCTTTATCGCCCAGCTAAGAATGTAAAGATTAAGGACACTTGTAGAAAAAACCTTGGTTTTTCAACGGCTTAAAACACGAATAATCATCTTTACAGATTATTTCTTCGGGATATAACTGAAATATGTTAATTTCGATACAAAACGTACAAAAAACAAACTAACTTATATATTAAGATCCACCGAAAAGGCGTATTACAACAAACGAGAGGAGACATTAAATAAACTTGGGCAATATTGAGCACTGTAATTCGTAAACAACGTCCATCGATTAAATATTATATCCATATAAAGTGTGGAGACAAATACATTTCCACCATTAAATATATGGCAATATTAATTCAAAAAGTTCTTCACAAATATTTGTTCCAAAAAACATTAGAGATTCTGATTGAAATGTCTCTATTTATGATTATTTAGGAGGCAGGATCGGAAACTCTCTGTATTTAAAACCCGTTGATGAGGAAGAGTTTGTTATACCACTTTCAATCATTTAAAGTGTTTTGAGGTATATTGTAATGTGTTTTGTGTTATGTTAAAATTATTATTGCAGCTCCGTTTGTGGATGTCGCACGATGCGGGAAATCATAAATGTGCTCCAAAATACATTAATGGATCGTCATGATTTCTTTTCGATTTACATGTTGATGTGACACTTAAACAGTAATTAGAGGTGCGGAATGTACATTTCATGCGATAGTTTCATGTCATTCGTCGGAAGACATCAGTAGATCAGTTATATAAGCGCTACAAATAGTAAAAAATCCTTATGTTTATTGTTTGGTTGTCCGCTAGGCGGAACCAACAGAGCAGTTCGCTGGTTAAGCAAACACATTGATGAATTGAAGGTTAAATATTAACAGCAAAATTGGTATTTTTGAAAGGGAAAATTCGTGATTTGAAACGGAATTTACCTTTTGTTGAAACGGAATTGAAACGGATTTTGCCTTGTTTTGAAATGGAAAATCAGAGGCCCTAGAAAAGCACAATCATAAGCATGGTAAATGTTTATCCAAATTGATCAATATTACATACAACCACTCTTATTATTAAGTTTATGATTGTCGGAAGCACAGTTTAATATTAATTATTATATACATTATGATTACGGCTAAATTTTTCAGAACTTGAACTTAACTGTCTAATCTGATTAGAACCCAGAAAAAACTATAAGTACATCTATATATGAAAATTCAAAACACTAATATTTAAATTCATAATGAAAACAAATTTAATTAATCATGTTCATGATTCTGATAGCCTAGTGTTTAATATTTATTTTACTGCATTATTATGCTAGTTGTTGATCTGAATTTTGGTAATACATTCTGAAGAATTCATATTTTAAAGAAATTTTTCCGATTTCTCATCATCAGTTGCTTGTCACATTTTGTTTTTATTTAGATGAAATCACTAATTGAATCACTGAATAACCGATTAAAAAGCACTAACAGCGAGTAACATGTTGTTATAATTAATTATTGCGGTTTTAAATTTAATTCAAAATATTTCACGTTCACTTTTTTATGTGTTCATAGAATGATTTACACTTCAGTTGTGACTATATATAATAATTTGCTAAAATATACATTAGGAATATCCCATTATTTCTTCATCTGATTCATTTATTATGTCGTAATTGTTGTTCTGGTTTCAGATCTGCTCCCAACTATCCGGAGGATTCACTCCAGTGCAATAACTGTGACATTCTGGAAGCCCCCCTCACTGTTCGCCGCTTTGTTTCAACTCTAAGATTATCATTAGTGCAGTTGCGCTAAAAGCATTCCGGCACAAGGTAAATGACATTGAAAATAAGTATATGTAACTGAAGAAAATTCATAACTCAAGGTGATTACGTGGAGGCACCCGTCACCATGACAAGTTCACAGTCTTTCTGGACACTGCATTCTGTAGCACTGCTGATAATGCTGATGTTGTTCTACTTCAACATGGCACTATGTCAAGTTATCCAGTTTGTGTGAAAGAAACACCCACCATTGATCCATCAGAGTGTACAGATACTGCAATGGCTTCACAACCAGAACCAGTATTGAAAGGATGTAAAGAAACACCCACCATTGATCCATCAGAGTGTACAGATACTGCAATGTCTTCACAACCAGAACCAGTATTGAAAGGATGTAAAGAAACACCCACCATTGATCCATCAGAGTGTACAGATACTGCAGTGTCTTCACAACCAGAACCTGCATTGAAAGGATGTAAAGAAACACCCACCATTGATCCATCAGAGTGTACAGATACTGCAGTGTCTTCACAACCAGAACCGGTATTGAAAGGATGTAAAGAAACACCCACCATTGATCCATCAGAATGTACAGATACTTCAATGTCTTCACAACCAGAACCGGTATTGAAAGGATGTAAAGAAACACCCACCATTGATCCATCAGAGTGTACAGATACTGCAATGTCTTCACAACCAGAACCAGTATTGAAAGGATGTAAAGAAACACCCACCATTGATCCATCAGAATGTACAGATACTGCAATGTCTTCACAACCAGAACCGGTATTGAAAGGATGTAAAGAAACACCCACCATTGATCCATCAGAGTGTACAGATACTGCAATGTCTTCACAACCAAAATCAATATTGAAAGGATGTAAAGAAACACCCACCATTGATCCATCAGAGTGTACAGATAATGCAATATCTTCACAACCAGAACCAGTATTGAAAGGATGTGCAACCCCAGTTGTTCTACCCGGATAAAGACAAAATCCACAACACAATTCGTGTTCATCTTCATTTACGACTCAGGTTTAGTTAAAAAAAAATTTCCTGAACATTGATTCAGGGGAAAATTAACAACATGCAAATAAAACCCCGCAAAATGACACAACTGAACGAAACTTATTTCATTGTCTACATACAACAGTAATCTTCCATTTTACCACATTTGTATTTGCTTCGGTGTTAATTTAAAATTTTGTATTTGTGTGGTTTTTGTGTCATGTTCTGAATTGACAAAATAACAGAATTACGCATTTTCAAAATACAATATCTCTAAAAGTATCAATGACATTCTTCTTATATTTTGTGTATTTATTGAAATTATTTACATAGGCGGCCTTCATTTTTACCAAAATGCATGATGCACTCAATTCTAAGTAAAAACTGTTAGTACAGGTCTGTTTTACTTGCATTGATAACAATGCCGAATAACACATTCTGACTCATAGTTGCTAATTAATTACTTTCTTGAATAATGTATAAAGCCTTGGTACGACAAGCTGTTAATGTTGTGGAATTCTTTGGCAGATAGTTATCTTGACTTAATTTTGGAATTTCATGTATGATGCAAAGGCGGCAGTACATGTAATTTGTGTGTGTGTGTGTGTGTGTGTGTGTGTGTGTGTGTGTTTGTGTGTGTGTGTGTGTGTGTGTGTGTGTGTGTGTGTGTGCGTGCGTGCGTGTGTGTGTGAGTGTGTGTGTGTGTGTGTGTTTATGTGTAATTAATGATGTGAATAGTGTGTGCTGAGACTACCAATTTGATGCATATGAGTTGCGCTCTAAGATGACACCGTCATTTAATTGCTGAACGCCGCACACAGCTATATAACCGTGGACGTAATCGAGCCGCAGTGATCTATGTATCGACTGCTCAGACGCCAGAACCAGCGGCATAGACACTTGACGAAGAATCATTGCTTCGCAGCAGATGCCGGTACGTCAGCCATATACTAGTTCTTAAGTCGGGCGTCAACAGTTCAACTCTGTGGTACACTTATTTGACCAAAGGCTAACGCAAAACAAATATATCTCATATCGGTCATGATCAATACAAATACATGTATTGTGAACAAAATGTGTTATTATGCACCAACATGGTACGAAGAGGATAAGTCAGTAAATGATGCGTAAGTAAATGAATAAATAAGTACATAAGTATGTAAGTAAGTAGGTAAGAAAACAAGTAAGTGAGTATGTATGTATGTATGTATGTATGTATGTATGTATGTATGTATGTATGTATGTATGTAAATAACAAATAAATAAATTAGTTAGTTAGTAAGTTAGTTGGTAAGTAAGTAATAAGTAAGTAGTATTGTCAATCAAAACACAATTATTAATGTTTTATTCATGATTTATAAAATTACGTTATTGTCATATTAAATGGAAGCCAACAATGTTGCAATTATGCAATAACTTACGGATGGTATTCATTTACCAGCTAAAGATGACGTACTCGATGACAACCTCATCCCCAAATCTTGACGTGGACTTCACCACTCTTGCTACTGAATTCCGAAATGCAAGCTACCAGAGTGGAAACAAAACCGACGTTGGCAATGCAACATCGCTAGGCCGTGGAATGCCGTCGCCCAACTACTACCTCATCACTACATTTGTGATCATCGGCATAGCCGGCGTCCTGTCGAATGTCGCCGTGCTGGCCGTATTGTTCCAGAAGGAGAACAGGAAGTTAGCAGCCAACCGCTTTCTCATCAACATCGCCATCAGTGAGTCCACAATACCTGTGTCGTAATTAATTGATGCAGCTCAGGCAGTTGATCAATTCACAAACATTTATAATTATATATAGTTTGGAGTGACATTTGTGTTCAATATCAATATTTCGTGGAGAGGGATATATATATATATATATATATATATATATATATATATATATATATATATATATATATATATATATATATATATATATATATATATATATATATATATATATATATATATATATATATATATATATATATATATATATATATATATATATACAACACATTTCTCATCTATGTGTAGTCCGCCCTCATCAAATATCTGTCAATTTTATTTTTAAACATATTCACACTACTAGAATTAACACAATCATTTGTCAGTTTGTTCCATTCATGTATCACCCTGTGTGAGAAAGAGTACTTTTTCATGTCCAACCTACACTGCTCCTTAACTAATGCTGCTTTGTGTCCTCTGGTTCTACTGCCTTCTTTAGTTTTGAAGAACATATTCCT
>OY759272.1:43681709-43691709 GCA_963662155.1 Lamellibrachia columna
ACATGTGTCTACAGGTGTCGTCGTTTTGATATTGTATGATACGGTGACGTCAAATGAACGTGTGAAAGGCATAAATATGGTTTAATTATTTGTTTACCTTTTAATGGCAAATGTACAATGACATTTCTAAATATAAACTCTCCTTTGACATTTTGGCTTGTAGAAAAACGATATAATCAATGATACGGTGCATTAATTTGTCTTGCCGCATATAGTATATCTTTCCGTTTTCCATCTTCCATCATTTCCGTATATTTTCTACACAAATCCATTCTGTATAGTCATGCGTAAGTCACCGGTGAAGTACATTTGTATTAGGTGACGATTTAGTTTAAAATTTTTAACAAGTTTGATCAACTGTCTGAATTGCCACTTGATTTTATATACAAGAGTAACCCAGTGCTTAATTCCACTGGATCTGAGAAACGAGAGTAAACCCGTGTACACTTCAGTAACTGCATTCGTCATCTGAAAGGATGAAATAAACTTAACTTAAAATATATTAAAGTACCTTTGTGAGATGGCGTATGAAAGCCGAATACTTGAAAATTATTTACAGTTATACGGTAGACATCGTTCCCTTTACACAATCAGCTAGTGACGGCTGTTCACGGAGGACGACTGGTCGTGCAGTCTTCACTTGTTGGGTTTTACATGATTTGTTGATCCTGGTTCCATGTTGCTCTTGATTATTACGTGTTGTGTTTGTCGTTTGTCCGTAAGTGACTTAGCGTCACGTGTTCCACTGTTTTGTAGGACAGAAGATACATGTCACGGCGATGGTTTCTTTTATGTCCGTCCTTTTTATATACAAATATTATTTAGGATTTCAGGCTTTATGGAAGTTGGCATATAACCTTTCTGACATATGCTTATTCGATGTCTGGTTCAGGGCAGGGCAGCATGATCAGTTATCCTTGGGCGTTCTCTAAATCATTTGATGGTGGCCTCCTCACAACGATTTTTGGAGCCTGGCTTGGATAAACAAATTACCTGAAAATCTGCTGAAGTGTCATTATGCATTGATACTAATGTGTAACTAAGATAGGTGATTTCGTGCTGAAAGGTAAATATTCTTTACTATTTACACTATGATTCTCGAAACTGTCTTGTCAACAGGCGACATCCTCATGAGCTGCTCCGTATCGGAGAAGATCATCGCAAAGTTACACGTCGACATATGGTCAGCTACTGACTGTTGTCTCTTCGTGATCGTCCACTACCTGCCGCTGTACCTCGGCGTCAACTCCATCATGCTTGTAACCGTCGTACGATTTGTCGCAATCGTCCTTCCGACGCGCTTCCAGGCCTTCGTCGCCCCGGGCATGGTGAAGCTTCAACTGACATGCGTGTGGCTGTTCACCTTCGTTGAACTCATATTCCCATGGTACTATATCGAGGTGAGCTGTATTGCATTGTAGGTAAACACAGGACTTGTGAAATACAGTATAATATAATTAAATGTACACTCTAGTTTGTCCCAAGTAAATATGGCCTAACATGTTCATGTTACGGTCATGTTACGATGTACACTCTGCAAACGAACTAATACCATTGCTCCCACTGGAAATTCATAAATTCATTCTTTGTACGGGGAGAAAAACAGCCATGATAAATGTGTAGCTAAACATTTATTACTTAAACATATATTTGGTAAGTGTAGTTTTTGTGGCTTTTTTAAGCGTCGCGGCTTCTCAGTGCTCACATTGAAAATAAGTAAAACAAATGCACAGCGCTACATCTTTACCTTAAACTAACTTAGTTGTTCGGCTTTGCAAGGGGGAAAGAAAACCATGATTCGTATCTAGTTAAACAGTTATTACTCAAACATACATTTGGGAAGTGTAGATTTGTGTGGCTTTATTTCATGTTTTATATGCGTAGCGGCTTCTCAGTGAGTCGAAGGAAGTAGCGCAAACGTTGTTATCTATCCATAAACATCTATACGGTGTACAAACAAAATCAAATAACTTTGAACATTATTCAAAATTGCTGGCCACATCTAGCGACAAATGTGTAGGCATTATTGTTATTTTAACGAATACATCAAAACAAAATAAAAATGTTACAGTTGCAACAATTTCACCTCTGGTTAAAATCGATATTTTAAATGCACGAATCATATTCATAGCCCCGAGCATTGTTTCGTGCGTGCAACAATTACTCATATATGGTATTTGAAACATCTAGCCATAAACAGTTTTATTACTTAACAACTAACAAGTATGAAGGCCTGTGTAGAGGTGTCAACGAAAGCAAACCGTTGTGCTTCAACGACGGGCATATTTTCTTTCATTATGTTACAGAAGGTCTTGACGTTTGGTGGACTTCATTCCTGCTCGGTGTACTACAACCCCTATCACTATTTCTACATGAGTTTGACTGCGATAATTCTTCCGGCCATCTTGCTTCTCACACTATACGGCAGCATCGTTGGCGTCGTCGTCCACCGCCAGCGAAAGGTGAACGCGAGCATCACTCCTGACCCAGCCGAAGGCGTTGCCTCCGTCCTGTCGACAATGAAAAAGGAGCAGGCGGCCCGAAGCGAGAGACGCGCCATTCGTGTAGCGGTCACATGCGCTTTAGTCACTATCTTGTTTCTCGTCTGCTGGCTGCCCGCCTGGGTACTCTTTTTCTTGCGCCTGTTCAAGGTAGCTGATGTAAGCACAACCGTTAACAATTGGATATTCTTGTTAACCTTCACCCTTTCATAAACCCATTCGTTTATATCATCGCCGACGACCGCTTTCGCTCCTTCTTTCTGCGCCTCGTTTGTCGGAAGGACACTGATGTCGATATCTCAGTACAGACGCCGTCCAGCATAAACGAAACAACTACTTGACCTGTCACGTGTCCTTTGGAAAAGACAATTCACTAACTCACTCACTCACTCACTCACTCACTCACTCACTCACTCACTCACTCACTCACTCACTCACTCACTCACTCACTCACTCACTCACTCACTCACTCACTCACTCACTCACTCACAGGACAGGCGTTACTGTTATTTTAACGAATACATAGAACAAAATGCACAGTTGCAATGTTCACTGCAGTCCTTTGAAATGATAACACTCCAGCCTAGTAAAATCGATTTTTCAAATGTACGAACCATATCCATGGCCCCCGAGCGTAGCAACAACATGTGCCATGCATAAAAAAACTACTGATATATGGCATTTGAAACACCTAGCCACAAACAGTTTTATTACTTAACAACTAACATGTATGAAGGCCTGTGTAGAGGTGTCAACGAATTCAAACCTTTGTACTTCAACGACGGATATATTTTCTTTAATTATGTTACAGAAGGTCTTTCAGTTTGATGAACTTCACTCATGCACGGTGTACTACAACCATAATCATTATTTCTACATGAGTTTGACGGCGATGATTCTTCCGGCCGTCCTGCTGCTCACACTATACGGCAGCATCGTCGGCGTCGTCGTCCACCGTCAACGAAAGGTGAACGCAAGCATAGTTCCTGATCCAGCCGGCGGCGTCGCCTCCGTCCTGTCGACAATGAAAAAGGAGCAGGCGGCCCGGCGCCAGAAACGCGCCATTCGTGTAGCGGTCACATGCGCTGTAGTCACTATCTTGTTTCTCTTCTGATGGCTGCCCGCCTGGGCACTCTTTTTTGTGAGCCTGTTCAAGGTAGCTGATGTAAGCACAACCGTTTACAATTGGACATTCATGCTCGTTAACTTACACCCTTGCATGAATTCAGTCGTCTATTTAATCGCCGACGACCGCTTTCGCTCCGTCTTTCTGCGCCTCATTTGTCGGAAGGACGCCGTCGTAATCAACGCAACTACTTGACCCGTCACGTAACCATTTGGCAAGACAACTCACTCACTCACTCACTCACTTAGTCCTCTTCGTTCCCGCTGGAACATAAGACGCCAACAAATTTCTCCCAAACAGAAGATTATTGGACGAGACAAACGCGCTTTTATTATGGTAGTTGATTACTTTACACGGGATGCAACAGCAACAGCGGCAGTAGATATTAATAGCTGAGAAACACGTCTTGCGTAATACAATCCCTACTATGGTTTGTCCATAGTGCTACTATTGATACTATTGATATAAATACTGATATTATTGATACAACTGCTGCTGTTGCTTGTGCTGATACTAGGAACTGCAACTGCTACTGACACTGCTATTATTACTACTATTAAAACTGCTATTACTGCTACTGCTACTACTGCTGCTATTGCTACTGATACTGCAGCTGCTGGCACATTTTAATACAGCGGGAATAGGGACTATTTCCGTCCCAGCCAATACAGCTAAATGTACAAAAAAAGGCTGACTATTATATTAATACCCACGATTCTGTTAAGCTGAACCCGATACGTGTCCGTTTCGTAATTTTGTGAAAATAGTACAGCAGAGCGACAATTTAAAAGAGGCGCCGCCGGTATCAGCAAACAGCAGTTCGTTGGACATTGCTTTGGAGTGAAAAGCGTCGATTACTCGTGTTATGTTGTTTATTTGAATGATTATTATAATTGACATATGGCGTACGAATCACTTGAAACGTTGTTTGTATGTCGTTTCAATATTTTGTTTACATGAAGTAAACATGGTGTTTATTTACTTCTGCCTCACGCATCCGTGCAATGCGTTTGCTGGCAAAGTGTGTTTTAATGAATACCGGCTAATGGTTTACCGACTAGAATTTTAATAGATGGCATTTCGAATGCCACCAATAAAGTGAACAAACTTGCGATCATGAATTGTATAATCAAATATAGGTCATGTTAGGAGTGTATATTTGATTGTCATATCCACCGTACTAAGTGTCCAGTGATATGCAGGTAACATGAACCGTCAGGCAGAAATAGCTACAAATCACAAACATCGAACAGGCCCGATGGAGGACAAACTGCTTCTGACTCTCCATCCTGTTTCTAAAGCTACACAGACAGTTGATAGGGGTGCATGACGACATCAGGATGCGGGTGCAGCAGCAGATGAATCGGCTGATTCCGATAGTGTTTGAAGGTTTGTAGATTGCCGAACATTAATAAACTATAAACTGCGATGTTCACTGTTATATAAACAAGACATTCAAACCAATCGAAAACCAAATGTATTTGTTATTAAATTATGCATACAGTTTTTGCATATGTTCTTAAGATATGATTATGCAGGTAAACTTGTCAGGGAAGACAACGTTTCAAAGTTGTTGTTCCGGTTGCCGAGCAAAGTGTTGATATGAAGGTCATACACTGCTCCTCGGCATCACTTGTGAACCGTTTACTGGTGTATCCTGTCTTTTTCAATCGTATTTTTCAATTCGATGTACAGGACAGCTTTTTGTGGTATGAACTTGTCTTGAAACGATTATGTCGTACTTAAGTGGATTCGTTCCTATGTTTACACCACAACAAACACTGGGTGTTTCATTCGTGGTCCTACCAGTGTAGAGTAAATGTGTTGCGTTTTAAAAATAGTGGGGATTCGTGAGGCAGATGATTCGTGATGCAGCAATCATATAATGAATTGTCCAGCTCAGAAGAAATTATGTCCAGGAATGTATCATTACTTTATGAAGATACCTTACCCAAATGACCTATTCATAATAAAGAATATATCATTAATCACATTAATCTGTGTAATTTTTGGTGTTCTTAATGGATTTGCACTCAAATGCAAATGCAAATGTTTTGGGTACACATTTGTAAATGCATTTGAATTAATTTAAACTGTTTTGGCTTGATATTAACGTTTTATTTTCTTTGGAGAAAAAAAGCAAAGTAATGTAAACAAACACATTATTAATGATCATGTCTGAAGAGTCACACACTGAGTCACCCTGTTGCATGCAAAGGTGGTGGAAATGGGAGGGAGGAATAGACAATTGACAGTTTACTGCTTACCATGGCAGGGAATGAAAGGCTAGTCATTCATGTAGGCAAGAATGGAAGGGGAACCCAATACGATAGACTGTGCACTGGAAGGGTAACTGGGAAGAAAACGTGGTGGATAATTGCAGATACCACTAATCACTCTCTCTCTGGCTGTAAATAGTTAGGGCTGGCATTTCAAATGTTTACACCCCATAATGAGTTGGCACCCCAACCCAATCCAACAGTGCCAATAGAACACAAGGGAGTCATTTGTCAGCATTTTTAATTGCACAAGTAATCTCTGAAGCCATCAACTATTATACCAATTAGTACTTTCATATTGTACGAATAACAGCTCAGGCATTGACCAGATGACCATTGACCAACAGAGCACTTTTTCAAAGAGCACGTTGGATTCACACGTCAAACAATGATTTCATAATCTGCTGAGGATACAACTCACTACATATAACTTTTTCCAATGGCATGTTGTGAACTTGTAAAAGTGAATATAACAATAATAATCATTAAAAAAAATTATGCATGCATTTGATTGCGCATTTCATTGAGCATTTGACAAATCAAATGTTTCTGTGTCGCATTCAAATGCAAATGCAAATGTATAAGGTACGCATTCAAATGCAAATGCAAACGCACTTACAATTTCAAGGAAGAAATTGAATGGGCATTAATATGTTCAACATTCAAATGCATTTACATTTGTTAATAAGCCTGCTATGGATGTTAGGAGCAGAAAAAGAGAGGCAACACCCCTTGAAAAACAACATACACATACATACGCAGGCACGCACGCACGCAGGCACGCACGCACACATTATATATATATATATATATATATATATATATATATATATATATATATATATATATATATATATATATATATATATATATATATATATAAATATATATATATATATATATATATATATTTAATCCTAGAAGCAGAATACATCGCCAGTGGCTGCCAGTGCATACCGGCCCGCTTTCAGATGGACGGGAATATATTTTATTTACTCGATTTTGCAACTACGTGAAGTTGGAACATTATTTATAACACTAATTTAGAGCACACACTAAAAGTTCATTGGACTATTTGAAATAAGAAAATGCGGTCTGTTTAAAAACTTTTTGCATAGATGCTGACTGGCATTGTCACGTAAACACTGTTGCGAGAAATAAACGTCGAAGGCCGACACCAGTAAAGGTCTGTTTGAACATTGGATGTCTGACGATAACAAAAAACAACGACATTTAATAGACAATATCGTATACGAGTGATATTGGGGCCATCGACGGCATCGCGAATGGAGCAGTTTTTTATGTTAGGACGATTTATTGGAAGCGGACAACATAATAATTATTATTATCAATAGACAATACGCTAACTGATAGGAATTACCCGGAGAGTTTACACCATTGACATTATTTTGTATGTATACATATATATATAAATATTGTAAGTGAAAAGTCTACTATATAGTTATACGCTATAAATATGCAGTAGTAGTATAGAGGGCCATCTGAATACGTAAATAAGGGGGTAACTACGTCATACATTTGTGACTTCACACCCATGATGACAGTGGCGCCCCCTGGCGAATGGAAATAACCCTTACCATTACGTAACTCAGAACAATAGTATATTATGGCCCCCCTAACTATTACGTAACTCGGCACAACCGTAGCACTAGCAACGGGGTTTCCCCTAGCAACGAGGTTTGCCCTAGCAACGGGGTTTCTCCAGCAACGGGGTTTCCCCTAGCAACGGGGTTTCCCCTAGCAACGGGGTTTCCCCTAGCAACGGGGTTTCCCCTAGCAACGGGGATTCCCTTGGGGTTTACGCTGATACAGTCGCCAGGGGGAGCTCACGGGGTTTCACGGGACACTCACGGGGTTTCAGGTGACCAGGTGCACGATGGACTTCCGTTTCCGGTTTATTGCTCATGTGCAGTGTTTGATTTTATCCGGCCAGCTAACACTAACCGCAAATCCGGTGACCACGTGCGAAAGGACTTCCGTTTCCAGTTTTATTGCGTATGCACAGCATGCACACAGCCTTCTGGGTAGCCTGAGTACCCCCAGACGACTGTGTCAGCGCCCCCTGATGACTGCAGCTAACCCTAAGCCACCTACTCCGGAACTCACAACCGTACAACAACGACGATTTGTAAATAACCATAGCGAAGTCGTTGCAGTCGATAATGTGATTTCAGTAAGTTCTACACATGTTTGCTTATTTATATAAAAATTAAAACATATTTAGCAGTTTCGGTGTAATAGAATTACGCCGAATTTACGAGTGAATAGTTGTCCTAACGCGTGTATAGGAGGACGCTACATTTACATAAGTTTTATTTGCTTTTTTAATACTTCTGTATACAAATTAGCATCACGCACTTCCGTATTTGGTATTGCGAACGGGAGCGATAAGCCGCATGCTTAACAATACCAAATAAAGACATGCAGCTGACGTAAGCCGCATGCAGAACAATACCAAATGAGGGCATGCAGCTGACGTAAGCTATAAAAGTGTCAGGACATGCAGATTGCGGGGAAACCCCGTTTATGTATTGCAGGACTGAGGTGGTATAGGCAATATGTAGGTGTCGACATGAAACGACATACGACGAAAAGTTATCGATAAAATGTGATGATGCGATGTGTGTTGTATAGCCTACATGCATGACTACGTTTTTTTCTCACAGCGGGCATGGATATTCGACCGCTAGGTTAAGATCTGCTAGCAGGGTGACACGCTTTCGTCTTTCTTTTGTTAGCATAGTTAGAAATCGACGCGAGACCATCCTATCGAATAAAAATACGAGTAAATTGTATTAAATATTAAAAAATAATGACACAGAATATCATAGTAAAGCATTGTAATATAATTAAATACGGGTACATTATTTTTAAATATTGATATATAGCGAAAATATAAGTGAGAAATGAACAAAAAAGACATCGTACGAATGCAAGCGTATTTTATTGAACAACACAAGCATGATGATACAACAAAGGTAGCGTGTAGTATCACTAAGACTACAACTATTGTGATGAAGATGATGATGATGCGACTTGCGGCTGTTGACCATCACGCCAGAGGTCGCGAGCTTAGGAGTGTCTCCATCTCGCCAGAGGGTGATTATGATGATGAGGCGACTTGCGGATGTTTACCATCACGACAGAGGTCGCGAGTTTAGGGGTGGTGCGCCCACCTCGTCAGATGATCAATCGATGTAAGATGTGCGTTAGTACTGTCTACCTTGTCGCAGCTGTTTAAGCAAATGAAACACGCGGCAATCGTTAACTACTAAATCGGTGCCGAATAGGTTGATAAAAGTTCTCGTCGGAAAGCCGTTACAACGAAGCAATACATAAGCTATGCAATATTGTCCACACACGTTAGACAGAGGACCCTGAAGTTTCTTGCTATTATGAGTCAAAGAAAGTGCGGAACGCAGCATGTCGTAGCGGCAGGCCGTACGAGCAGAAGTAATCGCCGCGTCCGTCGGCGTCCAGTGGCCAGTTGCATGACACACGCCTAAGTCTATTCCTAGCTCAAGTTAGGCTATTTATCACCTAGGTGGCACTTAGTTATTAGGGACGGTTGCATGACAGGCGCCCAGCCGAGTTCGCGCGCAAAGTAGGCCATTAATCCTGGGGCAACCCCGAGCAGCCCCAGCATTCTTAGGCGTCATCTAGCGTAATACACAGATGGCTGCTTTCGTCCACGACTTGTATTGGCGCAGACAACTTAGAAGAACTCGCGTGTTTAGAGACCACTTAAATCCACTGGATACTTACGACGACGTTCAGTTGTTTGAAAGGTTCAGGTTTAGAAGAGCGGATCTCTTTAGAATTGTTGACGAAGTTCGCGGCGACTTGGAATTTGGGTATCGCCGAAAGGGATTCTTGTCGCCCGAGCTGCAAGTGTTGGTTGCCTTGCGATTTTTCGCGTCTGGGTCATTTCAGATTGTTGTTGGTGATACCATTCTTACACATAAATCTACCACAAGTAGAACAATCCATCGCGTGTCACAAGCTTTGTGCGCGCGCGGGCAAAGATGGGTTCATTTCCCCCGACAGCGGGAAGCGAATCGACAGAAACGATT
>OY759272.1:43696709-43713889 GCA_963662155.1 Lamellibrachia columna
CCTAGGTTAGAAAGTACAAGCCCTCGACAACGAGATGATGACCATCCTCGATTGAAAGGACCTCGATGACAGGACCAAGGTAACATTGTATAATCAGGTATTGCAGCGGTACAACGTCTTGTCCGATAAACACGTCAAGGAACCGGTACGTGTGGTTGCGGTGAACGAATCGATGTCAGCAGTAGCGTCGAGGGCGGGGTCGGTGGCGGGGGGAGCAGTAGGAGCTCCTAGTAGCGGAATAGAGGTCGAAGTCATGGACACCGTTCCCAAGATCATGCAGGCCAAAGCCAGACGTTTGATGGAGCATCTCAAATGAGATATCGCGTGGACCGCTCGTGGTGAACTCATCCACGAGGGTGTGCCGGTTGCCGGAAGTAACGTGGTCTGGTACTAGTAGGGTCACTATTCGGGATATGGTCTCACTATTAGAATATTGATTCATCACCATCGCTGTGGGCGTGTGTGGGCGTGGCATTTCAAGAGACGACGCGTCATCACGGGAGGTCCACGTCAGCAGTGACAGGCCGATCTCGTCGACTTGTTGAATTTTAAAACTGACAACGTCGGTATGAACGTTCTCCTCACGGTGATCGACGTCTTCACGAAAGTGGCCTGGTGCATTCCGCTGAAGAACAAGTCCGCGGCGTCGTTGGTGATAGCACTGAAAAGCACGTTCACCGAAGGCTGGCCAAAGACGTTGCAGACATATCAAGGACTCGAATTTCTGAATCGGTCCGTTCAGGCTCTGTTGAAGAAGTACGGCATCCATCACTTCTCCACTCACAACGCGGAAACGAAGGCGAGCATCGTCGAAAGAGTCAATATAACGTTGAATACGCGTATGTGGCGATACTTCACGAAACCCCAGACGTGACGATACTTCGACGTCTTTCAGGACTTTGTGTAGTCGTACAACAACACCCACCAGCGCAGTATCGGTATGGCTACGTCACAGGTGAGTGCAAAGAATCAAGAAGAGGTGTGGCAACCCAACGGCATGCCCAAGTTCCGATTATCGGATCGCGTGCGCATCAGTAAGTTCAAGAGACTGCTCGAAAAAGCTACATGGCGAATTGGAGCGAAGAGATGTTCACGATACATGAGGTTCACCCCTCCGATCCACCCGTGTACCGATTGATCGATGATCTTGGTGAAGTGCTGGACGGAACCTTCTACGAACCGTAGCTGCAGAAGATGTCGTTGCCCACCGATAAAGTGTGGAATCGGTATTGCAGCGCCGCAAGGTTGGCAGACGAACGGAGGCTTTGGTGAAATGGTGCGGCTACTCCTCCAAATTCAACAGTTGGATCGATGCCAAGGTCATCGTCCGCTATAAAGACTAGCCGCGCGTCTGTCGTCGCTTCATTAGAGCGATGGCAGACGAGTCGACAACAGAGGACTTCACCGTCGCTACCACCACCGTTATAGAAGAAGAAGAAGAGGACTGTACTGGCGCACAGAGCGAGAAAGACAGCACTCCTTGGCATCTGTTCGGTACCGTGTGTCCTCGAGAGGAAATAGTGTTTCTGTGTCAGGTCGTCGTCTTGTACACGGTCATCCTGATAAGCATTTACAACCTGACGACAGGTTACGATAATTCTATTATGTGGACGGCTCTGTTGAGTAGTTCGTTGGGTTACCTGCTACCCAATCCCACTTTGAGACGTCATGACGAATGATTTATACCTGACGCTGCCTAGCAACGCTTCCATGAAGATGTATCCCGACAATACGTTGGCTCATTACATCACGTATCGATCTGACTGGCGAGTAGGAATGCGGGTTGACATAGATAAAGTACCCACATACTTGGTACAACATCGGAGTGAACGACAGCTGGTTCTTCTTCAACGAACACGAACCTAAGGGTCAAATTCTGAGAGCGAAGATAAGTGCTGGATATTATCAAGTCCCTGTGACATTGATGAACCATATCAACAAGGGACTGAACCTGAACCGTGTGGGGACGGAAAATACACGGGCAAAATTTACTTA
Organism: Lamellibrachia columna; assembly: GCA_963662155.1. Lineage (NCBI taxonomy): Eukaryota > Metazoa > Annelida > Polychaeta > Sabellida > Siboglinidae > Lamellibrachia > Lamellibrachia columna. The sequence continues at coordinate 43,698,705 of OY759272.1, forward strand.
CAGTTTCATCACTCAAAAAATTACGTTGCACATGACACCGAGCACTGAGTTCACTGTACCTTACTACAGTGCGTTGGTAAGAGTGTTAGGATTCGAACCGTCGATGGTAAGCAGTCCGCCAGTAGCAGCAGATATAACACGCACGTACGTTCACCCGAGTCTATGTGGAACGGATATCGGTCTCACGCCGTTGGCTAGCGTGGTTTTGCCACCCAAAGAGACTCCCGAAGGTTCGTACACCAACCGTGAAGAGGCCGAAAACATGGTGGACATGGATCAAGGGTTCGATACCATGTATGTTTATACGGACGTTGTGGAGTCTCGCATAGTCGGTGACAGTCTCGCATCTTTGTTGCGAGCCCTCTCGGTTAGCGGAAGCCACGGCGCCACGGTATCTGATCGGTTCACTAACATTCACTACGCGCCTGTGTTGTACTCGCACTTCCACTCGATAGAGATGGATATAAGAAACGACACCGGAAGGCGCGAGCCATTCGAGTACGGTAGAGTAAAGGTGACGCTTCATTTTCGACGACGTAGGACCGGACTGTTCTGAAGATGAATTACGACTATTACGCGCGTCAGGCGGGTGGTGCGCTGTCCTACTTCGCCGGTGCCCAGTACCAGCGGGGTCACGGACTAGGCAGTCTGTTCGGAGGTCTGCTGCGCAGCGCCATGCCACTCAGCAAGGAGTTGCCGTGGCTTTGGGAAATGGAGGGTTGAAGACCGGCGTGTGCATTGCCGACGACGTCTTGTTTGGACAGAACATAAAAAGAGCGGCCAAACATCGTTTCACGGATGAAGGTAAGACAATGCTGCGTGATCTTTTGATACCTGGCGTGCGACCTCGTAAACGTATAAAACACACGTCTGCGAAGAAAGGAGGAACTACATCGACGAGACAGCGCAAGAGACAGACGAAGAGGAAACGTGAAGCCGACTTATTCGACGACGACGATGGCTTTCGTATATATAGACAGTCGTGTGAGGAGGTCAAGAGCGAGCTGGATCTCTTTACCGTACCCCCCACTTAGAACAGTATCATCGACAGCCATGTAGTGGAACATCAACCCATGGTCACTCTGGACTCGGGTGGACCGATATAATTCCTGATACATGGATCGGGAGAAGATTACCTAGATCTTGCCAACACGATGCAACACGTGCAGGTGAAGGTGACGCGAACCAATGGATAAGATCTCCTCTTGGCCCATCCCGTAGGACCAGTGAATAACTGGCTGCATTCGCTGTTCAGTCAAGTCGACGTCTACCTGAACGGTACGTTCGTGACCCCTTCGACCAACACGTACGCGTATCGTGCATACATAGAGACGCTGCTGAGTTACGGCACCGATGCAAAGGTCACGCTCAGCTGTGGCACAAGGACACGGCCACTCACATGGATGCCGTCGAGATAATCGACGGAACCGTGGCTAACGAAGGGTTCGTGGCTCGACGAGAGAACATCGTACGGAATCGGATCGTCGACATGATGGGTCGTCTACACGTGGATCTGTTTCTGCAAGATAAATTCCTGATCAACGGCGTCGCTGACATGATACGACTGGTACGCAGTAATTCTGCGTTTCCGCTCATGGCTGGCGGGGTCAACCCCGATTACAAGATCAACATCGTCAATGCCACCTTGTTTGCAAAGGAGGCCACCCTGAATCCGACCGTGCAGATGGCCTACATCAAGGTTCTCGAAAAGAGCACGGTCAAGTATCCGATGCGAACCGTCGACTGCAAGGTGTACACCATTCCAGCGGGTGCTCGGTCGCACACGCACGAGAACCTGTTCCTCGGCACCCTGCCCAAAACTTCTAGTGCTGTGCTGCATCGATAACGATGCGTACAACGGTGCGTACGACAAGAATCCGTTTCACGCCAAGAACAACGTCATCAGCTTCATCGCAGTGTACGTGGACGGACGACATATACCCTCCAAACCTTTCCAGCCCAATTTCGAAGACGACCTCTTCGTCGTGAGCTACATGAGACTGTTCACCTCGACCGGGAAGATTTGGCAGGACGAGGGGAAAGGCCTGACTTGCAGCGTCTTCTGGCACGGCTACACCTTCTTCGGTGTTGATCTGACCCCCCGACCAGTGCGATGGCCCCTGCTTCCATCTAGTACAAAAGGGCAACCTGCGCATAGAGCTGCATTTCCGTAACGCGCTGCCTACCACCGTGAACGTCAACGCCTACGCCGGATTCGAGTCCATGCTTGAAATCGACAATAACCGCAACGCCATCTACGAGTACTGAGATGGACACCCTGAAGATCGCCAGACTACTGCCGATGGACCCGCGCACCAGATTGATATTTCGCGGTTTCATACCCAAAGACGGACTGCCTACGACGATAGACGGTGCTCTGCCTGCGGCCTTCGTGTGCAACACAGACGACGGTGACGAACCGGGCGGCCATTGGATAGCGCCGCACCTGGACGCCGACGGACGCGGCGTTTACTTCTGCTCGTACGGCCTGCCGCCACGACAAGCTGCGTTCCGTACCTTCATGAATGAACATTGTTCCGAGTGGACTCATAATAGCAAGAGACTTCAAAGTCTTCTGTCTAACGTGTGTGGACAATATTGCATAGCTTATGTGTTGCTTCGTTGTAACGGCTTTCCGACGAGAACTTTTATCAACCTATTCTGCACCGATTTAGTAGCTAAATATTGCCGCATGTTTGATTGTCTTAAACAGTTGCGACAAGGTGGACTGTACTAACGCACATCGTGCATCGATTGAGCCTCTGGCGAGGTGGGCGCACCACACCTAAGCTCGCGACCTCTGTCGTGATGGTAAACACCCGAAAGTCGCCACCACCATCATCATCACCACCACCATCATCATCATCATCGTAATAGTTGTAGTCTTAGTGATATTACGCGCTATCCTTGTTGTATCATCATGCTTGTGTTGTTCAATAAAATACGAGTGCACTCGTACGATATCGTGTTGTGTTCTTTTCTCGTTTCCTCGTTAGCCCCTTTGATCTATATTAACGACCCTGTTAATTACCACTTATATTTTCCTTATATGTCAGTATTTAAAAATAATGTACCCGTATTTAATTATATTGCAATGCTTTACTAAGATATCCTATGTCATTATTTTTAAATATTTAATACAATTTACTCGTATTCTTATTCGATAGGAGGGTGTCGCGTCGATCTCTAACCACGTTAACAATAGAAAGACGACCGCGTTTCACCATGCTAGCAAATCGTGACCTGACGGTCGAATGTCCATGCATGCAGCGAGATAAACGTAGTCATGCATGTAGGCAATACAACACATATCGCATCATCACATTATATCGAGAACTTTTCGTCGTATGTCGTCTCATGTCGACACCTATATACTGCCTGTACCGCCTCAGTCCTGCAATACATAACGAGATTCCCCCGCAAGCTGCCTGTCGTGACACGTTTATAGCTTACGTCAGCTGCATGTCCTTATTTGGTATTATTCTGCGTGCGGCTTACGTCAGCTGCATGTCCTTATTTGGTATTGTTATGCGTGCGGCTTATCGCTCCCGTTCGTAATACCAAATATGGAAGTGCGTGACGCTAGTTTTCATACAGAATGAATCAGAAAACAAATAAAACTAATTTAACCGTAACGTCCTCCTAAGCCCGCGATAGAACAACTATTCACTCGTAAATTGGCGTAATTCTAGTACACGGGAACTGCAAAATATGTGATCACGTTTTATATAGATAAGCAAACATGTGTAGAACTTACTGAAACCACATTATCGACTGCAACGACTTCGCTATGGTTATATACAAATCGTCGATGTTGTACGGTTGTGAGGTCCAGAGTAGGTGGCTTAGGGTTAGCTACAGTCGTCAGGGGCGATGATACGGTTGCTGGAGGGTGCTCAAGCTACCTAGAGGGATGTGTGCATGCTGTGCATTCGCAAGAAAACTGGAAACGGAAGTCCATCGTGCCCGTGGTCACCGGATTTGGGGTTAGGGTTAGCTGACCGGATAGAAGCACACACACTGTACATGCGTAAGAAACCGGAAACGGAAGTCCATCGTGCACGTGGTCACTTGTAACCCAGTGAGTGCCCCGGAAAACCATGTGAGCGCCCCCTGGCGAGTGTATCAGCGCACATTTTGGGGAAATCCTAAAGGAGAAACCCCGTGAGCGCACCATGGCGACTGTATCAACGCAAACCCCAAGGAAAACCCCGTTGTTATGGGAAACCCCGTTGCTAGGGCTACGATTGTTCCGAGTTACGTACAGGTTAGGGTTAGTTCCAGTCGCCTGGGGCGCCACTGTTGTCAGTATGTGTGACGTCACAAATGTATGACGCAATTACCTCCCCCTCATTTACGTATTCAGATGGCCCCCTATACTACTTGCATTGATTGACGGAAATATGCGGGGCGGTTGATGTGTTAAATGCTTTGTTTTGTATGGATTGATATTGCGCTATAAAAGATATCTTTACTTGTCAAGAGTCCAACACCAAATGTTCATCTATTTGTAAGCTGTCCTTATGTGATGCACATTTAGTTAAGTTTAATAGCACAACAAAACATGAAAACAACATAAAATACAGCACTGCTATCAAGTCAGTGCAATAAATGTATTTTGAAACGTGAATTTAATATTAAATCAATACCAGATATAGACTAGATTATAAATGTAGGTAGGCCTACATGGCATAGTTGAGTGTCACTGCATTGCCAAGCGCAACACAAGAAGATAGATGCCATATGAAATGCTGACGAGTCTTTAACCAAACCTGGTGAATAACAAGACCAATAGTGTGTCCTAAATCAACCCATTTTTACTATAATTATTTTACGTACCATCAAAGCAGAATGGGCAGCCAGGATCACTGCCATATTTAATTAAGTTGACATTTAACCAGGTCAATTGTAAATCACATTTGCATGGAAATTCTAGAGAGACATAAGACCTCAAACACGAGGTCAAGCTACACATTTAAAGAAAATAATCACATAAGAGAAGACCACGGAATCCTTTATCGATGTGTGCCAATTCAAAGTGACATTGCCACCAAGCATTTTTTAAGAATGTTTTGTTTTGTCTTCCTCCTGTTGAACAATCGGGTTCGTGTTTTCAGGTAGGCAGCGTGGTTGTCAAGATACTGCAAGCATGGTGGTATCGATATACTTATGGAGGTCATGATTTCCCTTTTGTGTGAAAAGAAAAACGTTATATTACAAAGTTGTTTATTCCATTCATTAGTGCACACGTTGTGTGGTGTAACTGTTATGGTTAAGGCTACCCATGAAATTATATTGATTTTGAAAAAAACTACTTTAAAGGGGTATCTGCCATGTTCTGACATAGTATATATTTATTATTAATATAGTTTACATTTATGACAATTACATACCTCTAAGTCACTTTTGTTTACGGATAAAGAGTGCTTTTATCAAGTACTAAATCCTGCATGTGTGACTTTAATGGCCATTTAGATAATACTTATTTTTATGCATTTGTAATATGCACACCTCTGATAATATTAGTCATATGAATCAGGTTTACATCGTTCTATTCTGCATTAATCTCGCCATGCAATAACATCTTTATATGTGTACTACAATTATTCATAAAATAGGTATTTAAAATGTATAAAAAAATAATATTTGATTTTTTTCGATATTGTAATGGCATAAAACCAAAATAGTCAAATAGTATACTGAAATAATGATAAGCTATATAATTGGTTAGAGTCCATGAAAAAAATATGCTAGGTTTGATCATTATGGTAATTATTTCATATCTACCTTTGGTACCTTGCCAGCATGTTTTTTCTTATTTGGCATATTGCCATTTTCTGCTCCATTGAAGAAGGACTGGAAGTGGCCCCCAATAATGTCGTTATCCAACTTATTCTAATGGATGCTCTTTGCTGAAAGTGAAAACATAGTAGTACAAACAGGAAAAGGAAAACATGTTACATGGTATAGACATATTACATCAATAATATGTTTTTGATAGGAACTTTTTGATTTGCACTGCTAGTTGAAAACTGCTTTCTCCACCCTGTGTTTGTCTTACTGAGTAAAACTATAATTGAACTTATTTTATCAATGTTGTATCTTAACGCCTGGACAATTTTTATTCTGGATAAGCGGCACTGTATATAAATAAAGGTTATTAATATTATGAAACAATAGCACACATTCCTATCAGAATAATGATTCTTGCTCAACGGAGCTTTCGCGACCTTCTGTAAGGTATATGTATTATTTGTTCATAATGAATGTGACATAATCCGGGATCAATATACATGCTGTTATTATTATTTCGAGCAACTGCTTTTAAAAAGTGTCTCTTTAACCTGCAATGTCTCGCCTTAAAACTATACACATGTTATTGGATAGGATAAATTATTATAGCAGATTTCTGAGCATTCTTTATTTAAGCTACTCATATGCATTCCAGCACAGAGCGTGGAAATCCGTTGGTTTTTAACAAGACTGAACAAGATTGTCATCGACGGCAAAGGCTGCGTGCCATTCGGATCAGTGGCTCTTAGACCCTTTTCAAGCAAAAACATTTTCACGCCAATAGACTAATAATTGTTATTGACTGGATAGGGCATCCAATTTACGTCTGTAAATAACATGTTATTCTGAGGATTTTAAACACCCACAGTGACGTAAGACATTAGTTTTAAATCGTAAAATTATCGTGATAAATCGAAAAAGACCTGATCAAAAGAACAAGCTACGAGGCGGCAATTTTGGCATATATTGGAAGAGGCGGGTGACAAAAGCAGCAAGGCGGTCAAATGTAAACATTAGTTCCGTCATCACCACACGCGCCATTTCATGTGCAATGATGAATGGTATGATATATTGCTGTACTCATATTTGAACACACATACCTTTGCTTGCGAACACAAACTGATTGTTTGTCGCTATAGTATTGTTTTAAAAAAAGGTTGTGCGTTTAATTTGTAGAGCTAACAGGTTAGACCACTCTTATTGTCTATTCTCCGAGTTACGTATCTTGAAAGTACCACATATTGTGAAACTACGAAGTGCACTTATTATGTACAAGGCAAATAACAATTTGCTACCAGTGGATATACAACAGTTGTTTTCAATGTACAAGTCAGTCTGTGTAACCAGACAAAGTCCCACTTAAAAAAATATGCTCGCACAAATTTTATTTGTTTGATTTCTTTGTCAAAATAACATTCTAGCCTGAACTCTTCTTATTTCCATGGAATACAATTATTTGTATTTGGACATATCGCATGTAAACACATATTAAAATGACTTCGCTGGAAATGACCATAAAAGATACATCATTGACAATAACTATACCATTTGCTGGTCTGTCGTGAGAGGCAACGTCGTTTTCTTTGACATGTTTTGTCGCGTCACTGCAGCGTCAGCTCTAACAAATGAAGCGGTTTTCTGGTCACCTCGATATTGACTACTACCTAGGTAAGTATTATCTGACATGTCACATGTACCATGTAGACTGCTTGTCACAACTTGCTCCATCTCATTTATCATAACATTTATAAAAAAATGAACGTGTCCAAATGCATCCATTCCATATCTTTTCAGGCATATGTTATAAAGTATTGCGTTTTAGGGCACTTTTGTTGTCAACGTAATGTTCCGCTTTGTATCAACTTGCACTGTTATATGCTCATTTCAAGTGCTGTGCAAACAAGGCTGCAGCGGTGCAGGCTCTAACAAACTTGAGCGCTATTTGCCAGTAATATAGACCTGCCTTTGTGTACCTTAATCTAAACAAGTACAGGCGAGCCAAGAATGTCATAATCTAATCATGGCAATAATGTCATAATCATGGCAAGAATGTCATAACCTAATCACGGCAATAATGTGATATGCCCGAATACTAAAAAAAATTGCAGCTACGCATTTCGCAATCTTGTCTTTACTAGAACTAGTCAATGGTCCTATACCGTGGGATGGACTCAAACGGTCAGGGTTAGGTGCATATAGAAAGAAGTACAGCCAGGTATATGTAACTTACTAGTGCTCCAGTAGCAGATCTACATAGACGCACACATCTTGAAGTCTCAAGATGACCTTGGAAAAACCATTGCTTTAGTTTGGCAGACAATTTTGCAAGTGCTTATATATATATATATATATATATATATATATATATATATATATATATATATATATATATATATATATATATATATATATATGTATATATATATGTATATATATATATATATATATATATATATATATATATATATATATATATATATATATATATATATATATATATATATATATATATATATATATATATATATATATATATATATATATATATATATATATATATATATATATATATATATATATATATATATATATATATATATATATATATATATATATATATATATACAATATATAATTATAATTAATAAAACGAGTAGTTTACATTTCTGGCAGACCGATAGACCTGTCGAAGCAAGGTTAGACTCGTAGGCGTCGCCAGTTCTCTGTAATGCAATTTGCAACATTCGCTAAATTGTTAAATACACGATATTTACGTTCATCGCGATATAGCAATTAAATGCATGCATTTTATAGTTTTAACATATTGCTGGCAATGCTAATTATGTTATTGCTGTGTGTCTTACATCATTTGAAAGGTATATCAGTAAGATACATCATGTTATCAGGTGTATGGTTGTATGTGAACTATTATTCATGTTAGAGCACTTTAAATACACCCCTTCCACCTTTTTGAAAACATAAAAAAATATTTTATCAAAAAGCATTCATGGCCTAAAAATAGACTAATATTAAATTGAATATATTGTTTTGCAAATTCTAGAATTAATGCATTTTGTCAACCTATTGGTTCTTAACATACATCTGTAGCTTCATTATTTTGGAAGCAACATAGTTGCAAACATTGAAAAATGTGACATATTTTGCCACATTATATGGGACCATGTTATAGACTTAAATATCGTCTGTCTAGAGTCAAAACTGCGTAAGTCCTGTTTTGGTCAAACAAATATCATTGAGAAATAATCCTCTAACACATACCGATACAGGAGCAAAACAACCTAAGCCGTTAAGGTATATGTGGTGCCACCTAGCGAATAGATGCAAATTAACGTTGATGTTGACGCGACGTTTTTGCAAATCAAAATCACACAAGTCCATTATTCACGCGCTTCGATTAAACTTGCTTTTGCTGGGTCACCAGAGTTTGGCTTCGGTGTTATTGTAAAATATGTTGCTTCCAAGTGGTTACCGCACTGTGTTTTCGTCGAAATGAACCTGTCTTTTTGTAAGCCAAAAAAGCATCAGTGCGACATTTGCTGCGCACATGAAAAAAAAAATATATCCGAGGAAACCTATGAAGTGCATATATTAAAGAAGGATTTGGCCACAGCTGAAAAAGCTATGGACAAAGAAACTGCACTGGTTGAATGTAAAACAGTGGTATTGACAATCGACTTGCAGGCTGTCCTGTTGACTCATGCAATCCTGGCCAGTGCTGTGTATTACAAAACAAAGCTATGCTGCAACAATTTCACTGTACGTGACATGACTTCGAAGAACATATGTTACTCTTTTTGGCATGAATCGGAAGGTGGTTTGCAATCTACCAGCTTGGCAAGTTGCCTTGTGGATTACATAGAGAATGAATTTAACAGCAATGATGTCAACACCATAATTATGTTCAGCGATGGATGACATGTCAAACGCATTAACGTTTTATTGCAAAGCAACAGGAAATACCGTTGTTCAAAAGTATCTCACTAAAGGACACACTCAGATGGAGGTGGACTCTATGCACAGCCTAATCGAATGCATATTAAAGAAGAAACAACTGTACATCCCAGCTGGTTATGTTACCGTCATGCAAGAAGCAAGACCAAGTAACTCCTATTATGTCAAATGTATGAATCACAGCTTCTTAAAGGACTATTCCTTTGTTACATACCGCACAAGTATCGGACCAGGTAACAAAGCAGGGGATCCTCAGGTCCATGACCTTGTTGCGTTGAAGTACAATCCCAATGGCAGTGTTCAGTACAAGGCGGTATTTGATGAAGACTGGGCCGAGCTACCTCAGAGGGAGAGGGTTGTTACAGTGTCTGCAATTCCACACCTGTATGACACTCCACTTAAGAAAAGCAATCAGAAATATAAACACCTCCAGCACCTCAAGAGAGTGATACCATCAGATTTCCATGGCTTTTACGACAACTTACCTCACCTGTAGAGAATCAGCATGCTGACCATGCCGCAGGTCTGTGAACTGGGTAGCCGCGATGCAACCACGCTTCCGCATGTTGAATGCTTTGTCGATGGATTGTTCTTACCAGTTACATGGACGTTAAATTTATAACACGTGTTGGTAGCAGTTAGTCTATGACAGCAAATAGTGATAAGAAATATGAGGATAAATGTTATAGTTAAGACTTGATTCTGTGATGTATTACATATTTTTAAGGTACTAAAAGGCAATTATAATACAATGCAAAGCTTGTTAATTATGGACGTGTTGTGGCCAAATGCCAAAACAATAATGGATATACACCAGGTTTGACATTTCTGCATCATGTTTTACAATTTCCCTCATAATCAAGTATAATAAGAGGGCGTTTTGATAATACCAATTTTGATTTCATATTTTCAAAGTTTCTTAAGCCCAATTATATTGCTGTGCAAAACAGTTTAAGTAATTTTTTGTAGGCCAAATGCCTACAATAATGAACACACACAATATGTAATATTGCAGAATATTTTTTTCTGATTACCTCATAATGTACAGTAATACATAAGTACATATAATTATGTGAAATCATATCAATTTATTAAGTCCAATTGCATTACCGTGCAAAAATACATAAGTCCATTGTGTGGCCAAATGACCAAAAGTACACATGTACACCATATTTACCATTGTTGTATCATTTCTGACTGCTTTCCCCATAATCAAGTGTATTAAGACTGTGTTTTGTCTAATACAGGTCATTTAATAAACATTTTATTGATTTACGGGAAACGTCTGTTTTGGACTTACACATATTCGACTCTAGACAGACGATATGATACATTATATGTACTGCATAATTACTTATTCATATGCTATACAAACATCTGTTATCTGTGCTGTTGCGCCTTTAATAGCTGTAACTGAAGTGGTTTTAGTCACATCGTCAGACAAGAAGGAAATCCAAGGGAAATATTGTAGAAAATTGTTGACTGTAAGACTAAGAGGCAGACAAAGACCAAAAGCCACACGGAGAGAAAAATGCAAGGCATGGATGGAGACCAGTATTGAAGTAGTGATGTATGGTCATGTCATGGTTGGTCAGAATGGCACAATACAGATATCGGTAGCGGTCCGTGAGAGCTAACCTTCCGAGAAGATATGGCGCCACTTGATGATGGTGATAAAGTTGTATCATGCATGGTTACATAGGAAACGAATATATGCACACAGTGGGCGATGCATGTTGATGTGATGAAATACCTTTGAAAATATACAATAGTTGTGAGCCGAAGTATTTCAGTTAGAATAGCTACTAGTAAATTATTTTAGGAATTTTGCGTTTTACCATTTGTCTTCAGAATGTTGCTGCCAGGTCATATATCAAATTGCATAGATCAAGGGTCTGTGTAATTAATCAATTCAACAAGATAATTTGAAAATGCTCACTGTGACAACATGACAATATATTGGTTTACAATATGTTTGTTAGGAGGCTTCGTTTTCGATTTTAATCATCCGGCTAGACGTAAATATTGGCTAGATGTAAATATATCAATAACATGCAGAATTTACGTGTATGCATGTTTGTAAATCAAAGTTCACCCTTCACCGCACGCTAAATATTAAAAAGTAATGCCGTAAGTCAGTATGTGTGTAGAAGAAGTGTATCAATGCACGGGCGGTGCCATCTAGCAGCCCAAAAATACAATGAATTGTTGACATCGTCGCACGTGGGGCGTCACTTTGGGGGAGTGATGTACATTACTGTCCATAGCTAGCCAAGCCAAACAGTGTCCAATAATGTTTATAAATGCTCAATGAAAGACATACAATTGTATTTTTCGTGAATCAAAGTGGATCCCGGATTTGCGAGAATCATGAAATGTTCACCTTGATACTTTGACTTGAAGAAATAATACACGATGCACATCAGAGTAGAATACGTTCATGAGCTTTACAGGTGTATGCACACTTTTATTATAGGTTGTCCATGTCAGCCGTTATGTACCGTAATATGCACCCCCTATAAACTGGTCTCTGCAGTACACATGTAGGTCAACTTGCCGATCACAGCACTACTATCGCCATCAATTTATACTTCTAACACAGGATTGTTTCCTTACTCAACATGTCTTGGAACAAACAAGAAGTGGGAATGTGTTATATTTAATTTTGTCTTCTAAAAATGAATTAGTTGACAATGTTAAAGTACACGAACCTTTGGGTTCAAGTGACCATAACAAAATCCATTTTAATATAAAAGTTAAAACAGGAAATGTATATAAAAGCAATGGACGAGGAACGTCAACAAAGACAAATATAAAGAGATGAGAACATATCTAGTGAATATAGATTGGAATAACTTGCTGAAGAACAAGACAGCAACATAATGCTGGACTTGTTTAAATATGAGATTGAGGGCATTATTGAGACATTTGTTCCATTAAGAAAACAAGGAAAAGGTCCATGATGAAACATATGTCAAAAGCGAAAATTTGCTCACAAACATATGCTATGGAGGATATAAATTCTAAACACACTGGAAATCGGACCACTTGACAACAACAGTGGAAACATAATTTCAGACTGGTTTCAAATGTCAGAGATCCTGAATGAGTATTTCAACTCAGTTTTTAACACAGAAGATATCAGCTCAGTTCCAGTTTCCTTTACTGAATTTGAGGGCAATAAATCAGAACATTTGGGGCAGTTATTTGAAACTCCTGAAATTATAGAAAAGAAAATTAAGAAGATGAAAGAAAATAAATCATCTGGAGTTGATGGGATACTACCAAAATCGCTTAACGAAATTGTTGAGCAAATTAGTACAACACTTGCAAAAGTGTTTAACTTGTCACTAGAAGAAGGAATACTAATGGAAACAAGCAAACATTACACCGCTATTTAAGAAAGGATCGAGGAACAAACCAGAACATTACAGACCAGTGAGTTTAACATCAGTTTATGTAAATTATTGAAATATTAATTAGAGATCACATGGCGGAATTCCTTGTAAAACACAAATTAATAAATACATCTCAACAAGCAAGGTCATGTCTAACCAATCTCTTATGTTTTTTGGAAGAAATTACAAAGTGGGTAGATGACGGATCACCGGTGGATGTTGTCTATTTAGATTTTCAGAAAGCTTTCGATAAAGTGCCACATCAAAGAGTATTACTTAAACTAAAAGGCCATGGAATAGGTAAAAATGTAATCAACTGGATAGAAAAGTGGTTTACACACAGAAGACAGAGAGTAATAATAGATGGCGAGATTTCAAACTTGAAATCGGTTTTGAATGGGGTACAACACGGATCAGTATTAGGCCCTGTACTGTTTTTAATATATATATAAATGGTTTGGAAGATGACATATCTAGAAAAGTACTCAAATTTGCAGAAGACACAAAAGTATTCAGAAAGGTTACTAATGAAACAGATAAAAAAAATTACAGGATGATCTAGATAAATGAGTGAAATTGGTCAGAAAAATGGCAAATGTTATTAAATGATGGGAAGTTTAAATGCATACACATATGACATGGAAATATGGACGAAGAATATAAAATGGGGGATGCTGTACTAGGTAGAACAACACAACAAAAGGATTAGGTTTAAAATGTAGTGCTGACATGAAAGTTTCAGAGCAATTTGGGATTGCTGCTTCGAAAGGAAATAAAATTCTAGGGCTAATTAGGAGAACTAACATGTATAAGTATAAACAGTTAATTGTACCCCTGTACAAAGCAATAGTTATACCACATTTGGAATATTGTATACAAGCATGGAGGCCGTATCGTAAGAAGGACATATACAAGCTAAAAAGAATACAACGACGAGCAACTAAAATGATTCCACAATTAAGAGACCTTGGGTATGAAAGCCGCTTATTACAATGTGGTTTGACAACACTAGAGACCAGGAGACTAAGAAGATACCAAATAGAAGTGTTCAAAATAGTGAACGGTTATGAGGATGTTTATAGGAATACGTTCTTCAAACTAAAAGAAGGCAGTAAAACCAGAGGACACAAAGCAGCATTAGTTAAGGAGCAGTTTAGGTTGGCCATGAGAAAGTACTCTTTCTCACAGGGTGATAAATGAATGGAAGAAACTGTCAAATGATTGTGTTAATGCTAGTAGTGTGAATATGTTTAAACATAGAATTGACATATATATGTTAAGGCCGGGCTATACATATATGATACAATTGTTGGACTCTCGATAGGCCAAAGACTTCCTTGTCCACTTGCCATCTGGAAATTGTTGTTTGGGATAGCAATCTTGTTAAATATTGTTAAATTCTTTATTCGCATTTATTATATATATATTATATATATATATATATATATATATATATATATATATATATATATATATATATATATATATATATATATATATATATATATATACATATATATATATATATATATATATATATATATATATATATATATATATATATATATATATATATATATATATATATATATATATATATATATATATATATATATACAGTAGCGAGAGAGAGAGAGAGAGAGAGAGAGAGAGAGAGGGAGGGAGGGAGGGAGGGAGGGAGGGAGGGAGGGAGATGATATGAATTAATTAAAATATATACATATATATGTTAAGGCCGGGCTATACATATATGATACAATTGTTGGACTATCGATAGGCCAAAGACTTCCTTGTCCACTTGCCATCTGGAAATTGTTGTTTGGGATAGCAATCTTGTTAAATATTGTTAAATTCTTTATTCGCATTTATTATATATTATATATATATATATATATATATATATATATATATATATATATATATATATATATATATATATATATATATATATATATATATATATATATATATATATATATATATACTATCGGGGCGGTGTCCCCTCGCTAAATGTGATTGTCA
>OY759272.1:43714089-43739089 GCA_963662155.1 Lamellibrachia columna
GCTCACTTCCAGTTCCATTTACTTAATTTGAGGGCAATAAATCAGAACATTTAATGCAATTATTTGTAACTCCTGAAATTATAGCAAAGAAAATTAAGAAGATGAAAGATAATAAATCACCTGGAGTTGATGGAATACCACCAAAACTGCTTAAGGAAATTGTTGAGCAAATTAGTACACCACTTGCAAAATTGTTTAACTTGTCACTAGAACAAGGAATAGTTCCTTCAGAATGGAGAGAAGCAAATAGTACGACGCTATTTAAGAAGGAATCGAGGAACAAGCCAGATAATTACAGACCAGTAGGCTTAACATCAGTTTTATGTAAATTACTCGAAATATTGATTAGATACCACATTATGGAAAGCCTTGTGAAACATAAATTAATAAATACATCGCAACATGGGTTCCTAAAAGGATGAAATTACAAGGTGGGTAGATGACGGGTCACCAGTGGATGTTGTCTACTTAGATCTTCAGAAAGCTATCGATAAAGTGCCGCACCAAAGATTGTAACTTAAACTAAAAGCCCATGGTATAGGTAATGATGTAATCAACTGGACAGAGAAGTGGCTTACACACATAAAACAGAGAGTACTAATAGATGGCGAGATTTCAAAATGGAAATCGGTTTTGAATGGGGTACCACAGGGATCAGTATTAGGCCCTATACTGTTTTTAATATATATTATGATTTGGAAGATGACATATCTAGCAAAGTAGTCAAATTTGCAGTAGACACAACAGTATTCAGAAAGGTTACTAATGATGCAGATGAACAAAGATAACAGGATGATCTAGATAAATTAGTTAAATGGTCAGAAAATGGCATATGTTATTAAATTTTGGGAAGTGTAAATGCATACACATAGGACATGGAAATATGGACGAAGAATATAAATATAAATTGCTATACTAGGTGGAACCACACAAGACAAGGACATAGGAGTAACATTTAGTGTTGACATGAAAGTTGCTGCTTCGAAAGGAAATCAAATTCTAGGGCTAATTGGAAGAACAATCATGTATAAGGAGAAACAGCTAATTGTACCCCTGTGCAAAGCAATAGTTAGACCACATTTTGAATATTGTATTCAAGCACGGAGGCCGTATCGTAAAAAGCACATAGATAAGCTAAACAGAATACACCGAAGAGAAATTAAAATGATTCCAGAATTGAGAGACCTTAGTTACGAAAGTCGCTTATTACAATGCGGTTTGACAACGGTAGAGACTAGGAGACTAAGAGGGGACCAAATATAAGTGTTTAAAATAGTGAATGGTTATGAGGATGTTGATAGGAATATGTTCTTCAAATTTAATGAAGGCAGTAGGACCAGAGGACACAAAGCAGCATTAGTTAAGGAGCAGTGTAGGGTGGACATGACAAAGTACTCTTTCTCACCGAGGGTGATAAATGAATGGAACAAACTGCCAAATGATTGTGTTAATATTAGTAGTGTGAATATGTTTAAAAATATAATTGACATACATTTGATAAGGACGGGCTACAAATAGATGAGAATATTGGTGGACTATCGATAAGCCAATGGCTTTCCTGTCTACTTGCCGTCTGGAACTTGTTGTTTGGGATGGCAATCTTGTTAAATCTTGTAAAAAAAATGCTGAATTGATCGAAATAAACTTACTGGTGTATTGGCACCATCTACATATTACTAGAATACACTGGGGAAACATGAATGCGTTTCATTATCAGTGGAAGTGTGACATTCAAATAATGTTTATACACAAAATAGCGTCGTTCGTTTGCACAAACAATAGGAACAACATTCGTAATTCACCTCTCTCCATACCATATCATTCGCAGGGTCACCACAAGCAATATATATCGTGTGCATACATCATCTTCCTGCGACCATTATTCGTGCTGATCTTGATGCTGTTCCTTCAACACGATAAACAGTAAACAGTAAACACTTCCTTGCCTCAAACCGATGTTTATTGGAAACTCTTCTGACAACCCAGATCCATCTCTTCCTTTTGTTATCTCATACATTGCTTCTACCTTTACGGCTTCTGCTTCTTGCACTCCCACACATCGCACTGTTGCCGTCACTGTCTCTGTTGGGGCTGGGTCGTAGGCCATTTCCAGGTCCACAAATCCTATTGCCATTCTCCCTTGCATCTCCATCCTTTTCTCTACCAGCTGTCATCCCATCAGTCGTCCATCTACCCTTTCGAATCCCTGTTGTTCATCCAAGTCTTGCTCTATTCTCTTTCGGATCCTCCCATCCAGGATACTCTCTAGCAGCTTTATGGTTTGACTTAGAATTGTAATGCCTCGTTATTTTCCTTGATCTTGCACAACTCCTTTCTTCTTCCATATTAGGACAATTAGTCATGTCCGCTACTCCTCTCGTACTTTACTTTGACTCGTACATGTATTCGACAGCCTCTTTGTCCAGGTGATTCAACTCTCCCCGCTTCCAATACCATCTCCACACGCATCTCATCAGGTCTTCTTTCTTCATCTCTTTCATCCCAGTTTGCATATCTGTATCCGTAATGTCAGTTAATTCCACTCTACATACGATGGTACTATTTTCATCCTTGTCTCGGGCCATTTTGTATATCATCTACTTTCCACCACCGTCATCTAGCTGGCTATATACGTCTGCTTGCGTATCTCTCATCGCTTTATCAACAGCTTTCTTTGCCGCTTTCATCTTCTGCTCGTATGTATACATCATTCTTGCATCCGTTTCATTTCCTCTCTCCTTGGTCTTCTCTAATTCTTTCCAGGCTTCCTTTTTCGAATACTGCCTATGCTAATTCGCTCGTCCACCATCCTTGGTTACTACTCCTTGACTCTCCGCCCATTCCCGATGTTCTTCCACATAGCTCCTCTGCAGCCCCCAGAAATGCTTCTTTTTACTTTTTTAATTCTTCCTCCAAACCATCAACAGCTTCACTGAGCTCTTCATACTTAGCCGTCATCCGTTCCTTGTACTCAAGAGCGACATCGTTTTTGAACCTCCACCACTTAATAGTCCTGTGGCCCATGGTTTTAGTTTGTTTCTTCTTCAGCATACGCACAGCATTGGCTTATGCGGTGTTGTGACATCTCCAGCCGCAGCTTTACATTCTATGGCTGCTGCTTCCGGACTATCAGCAGATCCAATTCTGTCTTGTGCTCTCCACTCCTGTATGTGATATTGTGGCTCTCTCGTTTCTGGAAGAACGAGTTAGCCACTGCTAACACATTTCTCGCCACCAGCTCAACCAGAGCTCGACCCTCTCTATTCCTCTCTCCCCATCCATATAAGCCAACACTCTCCTCTTCACCTGGTTCCACTATTTCGACATGTGCACTGAAGTCTCCCGCAAAGCACAACCTCACTTACAGCTCCACCAATTCCATCATCCTCTCCAAAGCATCGTTGAACTCCTCGGTCTCTGCCTCCGTCCTTCCCACCTGTGGCCCGTACCTTCCCACCTGTGGCCCGTACACAGACATAACACATATCATATGTTTCCTAATCATCAGCCATGCCATCACTATGCGCCCCTTCCATCTCCCCACTCTGGCCACCGTCTTCTTGTTCGGATACGTAGCGTCGGACAATCGAACAAAACTACGCAAGACGTTGTCAACAATTGTAACTTAATCATTCGCATAGCGAATTGTTCGCATGACAGTAATATGTAATACAACAAACAGTAAATAGATTGTTCGCACATATACACACACATACATACACACACACGTATATACATACAAATATACGTACATATATGCATGCATACTTACATACATACACTTGCTGGATTATAGTAAGATTGAACTGGGCCAATGAATATTCGAAGCGGCGAACGATGTTGGTCATGATCTGAATTCAAGGTACGTAAAATTTGGCCATTGTCAACCGTCATCATTGATTTTCGACAACCATCAAATTGCTATAGCCGTTGATAGTGTTAACCGGTAGGCTAAAATAAATGCAAGAGGATACATTCTGCACAGCGCAGTCAGCTGCTTTGCACAGAGTAAAAGGATTCCATCAAGGATTTATGATTCGTTTATGTGTGTATCGGTTGCTAACACAGTAATTTCCCAGAGAGGCCGTCGATCAAGTCACTTTGCCCTGCTTTGTATCTGGTGTCTCATACGAGCCCACCTATAAGATCTTGGAGTATCAGAAAGGTTTTTTGCACACGCAACACACACGCACTCACATACATGCAAGCCCGCACACGCACACACACACACACACACACACACACACACACACACACACACACACACACACACACACACACACACACACCACACACACACACACACACACACACACACACACACACGCACGCGCGCGCGAATAAGGGACACATAAAGTTTAATAGCATCATTCATATGGAACGGACTTCAGATATAACCATCTGGTACGCCCTCGGTGACTAGCGTATAGCACTCAAGAGTCAGTGGTATGCATACACAGCTCACTCATACATGATTGTCATACAAAACGTGTTTCTGTGCTACTTCAGTTCAGAATTGTCAACTTGACATATTCGTGGAAAGCGTACTAATGTGGCCAGTGGTCAACGTCTACGTAAATAGTGACGGCGCGGCACTGCAATGCAGTCCGACATCTTTGAAATTAACACTTTCGTTAAATCCGATTACCAGTATGATACCATAAACTTGTTAGAAGCACACACTATCCCAAACATAACTATTGGAGACAAATGTTTGCACACATATTGTAACGGTTATTATTGTACTGCTAGATAGATATATATAGAGATAGATAGATAGATAGATTGAAAGAGAGAGTGAGAGAGAGGGGGGGGGGTTGAGGGGAAGAGAAATAGGTAGATAGCCACTTCCGAGGATCATGTAAATTGAATGCAAATAACATATGCTAGAGAGCAGACAGACTAACCAGGAATTACGACAAACACAAATGGGGAAATGCGACAGTTGCCGGGCAAATTATCCACACATTGGTAATTGTGCAGCCAGACGGAAGATCTGCCACAGGTGTGAAAGGCAAATCACTGGTGACTATAATAATCGACAAATCGAGCACTCACCAGGAAACAAAGGAACACGATGAACATTCTTGAAAAATTCAACGAGGAGTACGAAGAAAATCAGATGACAGTCAGTCACAGTGTATGTGACTGGCGAGGGAAAAGGTAATCTCCTAAGCTATGAGGCAGCTACACAACGTTTGTGTTTCCCCAAAATCGGCGAAGTAAACGAAGTGGGTAAAACACCACCAGTGAAAATAACTAATCTTTACCCGAAACTACGTGAAGAGTATAACGACATATTTCAAGGCATTGACAATCTGAAATGTGCAAAGCTTAAGCTTCACATCGACGATACTGTTCAATCAGTTCAGGATCGCCACCGAATAATTCAATACCACATCAAGTCCAGGAAGAATTTGAAAAACCGGAGCAACTTGACATCATACAGGAAGTGGCGGACGCTCCGACCCCGTGGATGAGCCCGACAGTTGGTCAGCCCAAGTCGAAGACACCTTGTAAACTTCGAGTAATTTTATTTCGTGTGCCTAAGCAGTTCCATGACCTATGAATCCCCGGTGTATTTGGTTAATACAGGGGACGTGCAGTAATTTCTTAGTTTGTGCTGACAAAAAACAACTCCTATATAGGTTGAATATGGGCAATTCGTCCAATTTATTTGGAAGTCGTATTTCAACTTAATTGCCACTGTGCACTCCGCATTAAATGTAAAATGCCTCCAGCATAGGGTGCACAGTCAGAAAGAAATAGTTTGGATAACTACATCAGTGTAGAAGACAAACTGGTACATGTTAACCATAAAAGTGTGACCAAAAAACCCTTATTGCTGTTATATACTGTTCCAGCATAACAATTTACAAGGGCCGTCTAATGTGGGGCAGTAGGATTCTCCTGGGGGATAAGACCATAATATGTGCGCATAATGCACAGGGGAAAGTACCCTGCGCATCGTCGCCTAACTGTATTACGGTACTACCTGTTGTTGATGTCGATCCGTGCCGCTTCACCTTCCGGTGGGTACGCATTTCAATCTCCACGGCCGGAAAGTCGCTGCCCGTGCACTCGGAGTCAGATGAATTGACCACTCGGTCGAGTGATGGCGAGCTACGTCCTGCGCGATGACGACTCACATGCTGGGTTAGTCGACTTTCATCGGGCTGTTCGTCTGGCTGTGAAGATGGGCCAGCTGTGGTAGGAGCCGACTGCTCTCTGCGCAAGGCTTCGAATTTCTCATCGATATTCGCCAACATGGTGGCCATGAGAACCTCCATATAGGGTGCGTCAGGGGTACGGCGCTTGTTTATCAGGCGTACCGCCTGGAGCGCTCTTATCAGGCTTCTTGACCCGCCCAAGCGCCGTCGATTGTTTCGACATGATATGGAACCCAGCATCATTTAACCCACCACCACCACGAGTAGAATATGGTGCAGTAGTTGGGCGTGGAAATAACGGCAATGCATGATGCATAATAGCAAATCAAATGTCTTGTTCACATATAGTAGGAACAAAGGACTACGTTACTGCAGTGTATTGGTCAAGTGAATTGATGTTTGTCTATAATGCTTGAAACGTGTGGCCAATGAACTGATGAATCATTTTTGTGATGCCGTGAATTTTCCAAATTATCTAGATTCATTTTATCAATCCGAATTCTTTTCACAGCATTTATTCTATGTTGTAAATTGTAAATACAGCCACATGTATACTGCTGCCCCAGGGCATACATATAGGGCATCGTATATATATATAACATGAACTCAGCATGTAAACATTTTGTCTAACAGCGTGTCGTGTATGGGCCGAATTGGAAAACCTCGTCAGGCCCCCTACCGTTATAGCATTCTAAATTCAGAAACCACTAAAGTATAAATAATAAAATAACTACTCCAAACCAGCTACAATGGCTCTGCGCAAGGAAAAGTAATATCTTTTGAGGCCAGCATCGCTGAGGTGTCCCCCATTCAGCAGCAATGACGGTAGCTTGGTCGTGATTCGCTGATGCACAGCCATGTTGTTTTCGGTCGCACACAAAAGTTTTAAGGAGGCATTAAACAGCTCAGCTTTTGCTAAGAAATGTAGCGTCTTAGCCCGAAAACGACCGGTCCCCTGGGGAATATTGGACAAAACATGATTTTTTTACCCCGTAATCATGAACGCAGCGCCGCGCCGCGCCAACTGAAACAGCTCACGACCCAATTGTGCGGCGTCAGCCATTGTCACGCCACCCTTACTCGAGAAATAGCTTTTCGTGCATCCTGCGTTGAACTCAAAGTTATGTATATTGGTTTTTGCCATGAAACTCTGCAAATGACTCAAAAACTATGACCAGTAATTAGCACTTTCTGCGCCAAACTCACTGTTGCCGACTCAGTTTTCTTTCCTGCTTACTGTAGTCTTCTGAGTAGACATAATTTGTCAAATGTGAAATACAACATTCTCTCGGAATAAAAATTTCTCTCAGAATCCAAAGTCGTATACGGTATTGCTCATCAGGTGCAGTGCAGAAAAGTAATTTGCAAACCTTCGCCCTTAATATCTTCCCGTATTTTTTGTTCGCGGACGCCGCTAACCAATACTTTCAACGCCTCCCGGCCAGCCTAATTAAGCGCCATGCCAATTTTCGGGAAGAGAGGGGTGACAAGTTGTTATTAAATATATTTGTTTTAAATTTAACAAGATTGACATCCTAAACATATTCACACTACTGGCATTAACACAATCATTTGGAAGTTGGTCCCATTAAATTATTACCCTCGGTGAGAAAGAGTACTTTCTCATGTCAAACCTACACTGTTCATTAACTAATGCTGATTTGTGTCCTCTGGTTCTACTGCCTTCTTTAAGTTTGAAGAACATATTCGTATCAACATCTTCATAACCGTTCCCTTTTTTAAACGCTTATATTTGGTCTCTTCTAAGTCTTCTGGTCTCTAGTGTTGTCAAACAACATTGTAATATAGTCTCCTGATCTTTAGCTAAGCTCTCTCTCAGTTCTGGAAAAATTTTAGTGGCTCTTCGTTGTATTATTTCTAGCTTGTATACAATATTCGAAATGTGGTCTAAATATTGCTTTGTAAAGGGGTACATTTTGCTTGTCTCCTAATAAGTGATAGTTCTCCTAATTAGTCCTAGAATTTGATTTCCTTTCGAAGCAGCAATCCCACATTGCTCTGAAACTTCGAAGCAGCAATCCCACATTGCTCTTAAACTTTTATGTAAGCACTAAATGTTATTCCTAAGCCCTTTTTTGTGTCATTCTACCTAGTACAGCATCCCCCATTTTATATTCTTCGTCCATGTTTCCATGTCCTATATTTATGCATTTATACTTCCCAAAATTTAATAACATTTGCATTTTTTTTACCATTTAACTAATTTATCTAAATCATCATGTAAACTGTGTTTATCTGTATCATTTGTAACCTTTCTGAAAACTGTTGTTTCTTCTGCAAATTTGAGTACTTTGCTAGATAAATAATTGATTTAGGTCATCCTGTAAACTTTGTTTATCGGTATGATTAGAAACCTTCCTGAATACATTTAGGTCATCTGCAAATGTTAGAACTTTGGTAGATATGTCATCTTCCAATTCATTTATATATATATATATATATATATATATATATATATATATATATATATATATATATATATATATATATATATATTATATATACATACTTATATATATATATATATATATATATATATATATATACCACGTTGATCAGTACATATACTATTTTTAATATATATATATATATATATATATATATATATATATATATATATATATATATATATATATATTAACATATATATATATATATATATATTAAAAATAGTATATGTACTGATCAACGTGGTATCCCACTCAAAACAGATTTCCAGTTTGGAATCGCAGCATCTACTATTACTCTCTGTCTTCTGTATGTAAGCCACTTTTCTATCAAATTGATTATATCATTAACTAACATTCATTGATGTGGCACTTTATCGAAAGCTTTCTGAAAATCTAAGTAGACAACATTCACTGGTGACCCGTCATCTACCCACTTGATCATTTCTTCCAAAAAACATAATTGGTTAGACATGACCATGGTTTTAAGAACCCATGTTGAGATACATTTATTAATTGATGTTTTACAAGGAATACCACAATAATTAATGTGTCGAGTAATTAACATACAACTGATGTTAAACTCACTGGTCTGTAAGTTTCTGGCTTGTTCCTTGATGCCTTCTTAAATAGCGGCGCAATGTTTGCTTCTTTCCATTCTGAAGAAACATTCTTTCTTCTAGTGAAAATTTACACACTTTTGGAAGTGGTGTACCAATTTACTCAACAATTTCCTTAAGCAGTTTTGGTGTTATCCCATCAACTCCAGGTGATTTATTAATTTTCACCTTCTTAATTTTCTTTTGTATAGTTTCAGGAGTTACAAAAACTGCCCTAAATGTTCTGATATATTGCCCTCAAATTTAGTAACTGGATCTGGAAATGAGCTGATACCTTCTGTGGTAAAAACTAAGTTGAAATACTCATTCAGGACCTATGCCATTTGAATCCCGTCTGAATTTATGTTTCCAATGTTGTTTTCCAGAGGTCCGACTGTATCTCGAACTTCCAGTTTACTCCTTACATAAGCATATATAAGCTCTTGCTGTAATTTTTTATATTACCTGCCAATTTTTTTTTAAAGATTCTTTTCTAAATTCAGTTGTAGGTTCGTTAAGTGCCTCTTTGTAGTTTGTGTAGTCTTCTAAACTTCCAGTTTGATTATATATTACCCACAGCATCTCTTTTGTGAGCAATTTTTAAAAATAGCCTCTTTAGACAAGTGTTTTGTTTCTTCCATGACCTTTTCATTGTTTTTTTAATAAACAAAATTCCCAGTAATGCCCTCATTCTCTTATGTTAAACAAGTCCAGCATCATGTTGCCGTCTCGTTCTTCAGCAATTTATTTCAATCAATATTTGCTAGATATGTTCTAATCTCTTTATATTTGCCTTTATTGAAGTTCCTCCTCCATTGTTTTTATATGTAGTCTCTGTTTTTAGTTTTATATTAAAATGGATCTGGTCATGGTCACTTGAACCCATAGGTTCGTGTATTTTAACATTGTCAAGTAATTAATTTTGAGAAGACAATATTAAATCTAACACATTCCCACCTCTGGTTGGTTCCAAGACATGAGTAAGGAAAAAATCCTGTGTTAGAAGTAGAAACTGATGGTCGTCACCCCTAGCACTCTCTAATTATTTCCACTGTATATGGTCATGGTTTAACTCACCCATTATAACACATTCCCCCTTGCTCACCTCCCTTATCGCCTTTTGTAATTTTACATCTTCCTCTTGTCCTATGTTAGGACTACGATAAACTTTGTTTTGTAGGACAGAAAATACATGTCATGGCGATGGATTCTTTTGTATCCGTCCTTTTTATATATGAACATTATTTAGGATTTCAAGCTGTATGGAAGTTTCCATGTAACCTTTCTGACATATGCTTACTCGATATAGGGAAGTGCAGCTTGAACAATTATCAATGGAGGTCATCGAAATCATGTTATGGCGGCCTCCTCACAACGTTTTTGGAGCCTGGCTGGGAAAACAAAATAATACCTGAAAACTTTATGAATTGTAATTATGTCGGGAAACTAATGTGTAACTTAGATAGGTAATTTTCGTGCTGGGTTGTAAGTGCTCTTTATTATTTACACTATGATTATCGGAACTGTCTTGTCAACAGGTGACATCCTCATGAGCTGCTACGTACCGGTGCGGATCATGACATTTTTACACATCGACATTTGGGCAGCTACTGACTGTGGTATTTACGTGATCGTCCGCTACCCGACGCTCTACCTCGGCATCAACTCCATCATGCTTCTAGCCGTCGAACGATTTGTCGCAATCGTCCTTCCGACGCGCTTCCGTGCCTTCGTCACCCCGGGCATGGTGAAGCTTCAACTGACGTTTGTCTGGCTCCTCACCTTCGTTGAACTCATATTCCCATGGTACTATACCAAGGTGAGCTTTAATTCATTGTGGGTAAATATAGGACGTTTGACATACATGAAAATGTAAATAAATGTACACACTAGTTTGTCCCAAGTAAATAATTATGGTCTAACGTGTTCACGTTACTGTCATATTACGATGTACAAACTGCAGAGGATATAATACCATTGCTCACACTGGAAATAAATAACGGTGCACAGCGCTACATAATTACATGGAAATAACTTAGTTGTTCGGCTTAATACGAGTCTAGTTAATTTTTTTTACTCCAATATGCATTTGGGAAGTGTAGTTTTTGTGGCTTTATGCCATGTTTTTTATGGGTCGTGGCTTCTTAGTGAGACAAAGGAAGTAGCGCAAACGTTGTTGTTGTTTAACTATCCATAAACATGTATACATTGTAGAAAAAAATATAAATAACTTGAACCTTATTAAGAATTGCTGGACATATCCAATGTGTAGGCATTATTGTTATTTAACGAATGCATAAAACAACATAAAAATGTTATTGTTGCAACGTTCGCTACAGTCCTTTGAAATGATGATCCTTCATCCCCGGACAAAATGTATTTTTTAAATGTACGAACCATCTCCATGGCCCCCGAGTATGTCAACAAAAACATGTCCCATGCATGCCAAAATGACTGATATTTGGCATTCCAAATAACTAGCCACAAACAGTTTTATTCCTTAACAACTAAGAAGTATAAAGGCCTGCGTAGAGGTTTCAACGAATTCGAACCGTTGTGCTTTAACGACGGACATATTTTCTTTCATTATGTTACAGAAGATCATTCAGTTAGATGGACTTTACTCCTGCTCGGTGTACTACAACCCCTATCACTATTTCTACATGATTGGGACGGCGGTCATTCTTCCGGCCATCTTGCTGCTCATACTATACGGCAGCATCGTCGGCGTCGTCGCCCACCGCCAGCGAAAGTTGAACGCGAGCATCGCTCCTGACCCAGCTGGCGGCGTCGTCTCCGTCCTGTCGACAATGAAAAAGGAGCAGGCGGCCCGGCGCCAGAGACGCGCCATTCGTGTAGCGGTCACATGCGCTATAGTCACTCTCTTGTTTATCGTCTGCTGGCTGCCCATCTGGATACTCGTTTACCTGCGCAAGTACAATGTAGCTCATATAAGCACAACCGTTTACTATTGGACGAACGTGTTCCTTTATCTTCACTCTTGCATGAACCCAATCGTCTATTTCATCGCCGACGACCGCTTTCGCTCCGTCTTTCTGCGCCTCGTTTGTCGGAAGGACAACGATGTCGGTGTCTCTGTACAGACGCCGCCAGGTGTAAACAACGCAACTACTTGACCTGTCACGTGACTATTTGGCAAGACAACTCAGTCTCTCAATCCTCTTCTTTCCAACTGGGGCATAAGACGCCAGCAATTCTCTCCCAGACAGCAGCTTATTTTGGCGAGAAACAAGCTATTTATTATGGTAGCTGGTTCACTTACACGGGATACAACAACGCAACTGCTGCTGTTGTTGCTGGTGCTGATACTAGGAGCTGCAACTACTATTGTCACTGCTTTTATTAATGGTAGTAAAACTGCTATTACTACTACTGCTACTATTACAGCAGCTATTGCTACTGCTGCTACTGGCACATTTTAATAAATTTAAATACAGTGGGAATAGGGCCTATTTCCGTCACAGCAAATATAATTGGTTGTACCAAAATGGCTGTCTATGATATTATTATCCACGATTCTGTTAAGCGCAATCCGTTTCTTGTCGGTTTCGTCATTTTGTGAAGATGGCACAGCAAAGCGACAATTTATATGTGACTCCGCCGGTATCAGCAATCAGCAGTTCGTTGCACATTGCTTAGGAGTGAAATGCGTGTTATGTTGTTTATTTGAATGATTATTATAATTGGCATATGGCGTACGAATCACATGAAACGTTGGCATGTAGCGTGTTTTTATTCCTTCTATCTCACGAATACGAGCAATGCGTTTACTGCCAATGTGTGCTTTAACGAACACCGGCTAATGGTCTACTGACTAGAACTTTAATAAATGACAGTTCGAATGCCACTAATAAAAAGAAAACAGTGCAAACAAGCATTGCGAGATCGATTTGTATAATTAAATATAGGCCATGTAGATACACGACAACATCAGGATGCGGCTGCAGCAGCAGATGAATCGGACTAGAGTGGTTAACTCGGCTGATTCCGATAGTTTTTGACGTTTTGTGTATTGTTGAACATTAATAAACTATAAACTGCTATGTTCACTGTTATGTAGACATCCAAACCAAGCGAAGACCAAATATATTGGTTATTATATTTTGCTTAAGTTTTGAGTATATGTTCTTAAGATGTGTTGATCGTTTTAGAGGAGGACAACGTTTCAAAGTTGTTGGTCCGGCTGCCGAGCAAAGTGTTCATATGAAGGTCATACACTGCGCCTTGGCACCATTTATAGACACTTTTACTGGTGTATCCTGCCTTCTCCATGTTTACTTTCCATGACTGTATAATATATATAGGGAAATAAATTTCACTTATATATATATGTGTATATATATAGATATATATATATATATATATATATATATATATATATATATATATATATATATATATATATATATATATATATATATATATATATATATATATATATATACATACATACTGTATAATACATATAGGAAAAAAAGTTCCAAATACATATGATTTCTATATAATTATAGTATAATGCATTAGCAATGACCATAATGCGAATGTAATATATAACTTGCAAAGATTAGATTCACCGTGAGTGTTCATGGCTAGCGTCGTGAAAGTTCTCGCAGTTCTTCGTCAGTTTGGACGGTCATCTTCCTGTCATTTTGGGGGAGACACACGATTCGACCGTCGAGCGTCCAGGCAGCTTTTACAACGTCGAGCGCGCGTGCCTTGCTTAGTAGTTCTGCTCTTCTTTTTGTCAGGTGTTCGGTAATTATCGCTTTGTGCCTTTCAACTTGCGTGTGGATGATAATGTTTTTCTTCTCGATTCGTAGCTTGTGCTTTTGACGATGAATGGGCGTGGCTTACGAGTTGCGGCTTTGATATTGAGGCGGTGGCTTCTATCAATGCAGTCTTGTGTTAATTTCAGCCCACGCTTTTTGTTGCATGTGGCCAGGACCGCTGCGTCGGTGTGTTTGTTTGTTTCCGGTATGCCGTGAAGCATTAGACAATTACGTCTACTATTACTGAACATTCTTCAGGATAGTTCATTTTAAAATCAGATAACTTTCCTTTTACATATCCAAGGTGTGTTTAATTTACCTGGTAGAGGCTTTCGTCAACGTATCAAGTTGACTTCATCAGTACCGATGACGCGGAATGACGTCATCGTACACGTGAGGCACATCAATGACTGGGAGGGAGTAAAAATTGTAGACAAGGAACCCAACCGAAGAATCCGTCACATCAATGAAGCCATCTGGATCAGGAAAGATAGAACACCCACCAACAGAGACGAGGGCAATTACGAAATGCCTCACGTGTACGATGACGTCATTCAGCGTCATCGGTACTGATGAAATCAACGTGATACGATGACGAAAGCCTCTACCAGGTAAATTAAATACACCTTGGATATGTAAAATGAAAGCTATCTGATTTGAATTACGTCTACTGTTTTGTTCCTGGGCGTCAATTGCATTGCGTAAGGACCTATTGACCTTTTCCAGTACGGCCATTTGTTTGTCAATCGTTTGAATTTTCTTGGCATATTGTCCATTTTCTAATACATAGGAATGATACAATTCATGTTTGATGTTGTCCAAGACACCCGACTGCAAGATGTTTTTAGCAAGAGTGTCTGTGAATTTCGGATTGCTCATCAGTTTAATCACAATAGCCTCTGTGACAGCCTCGAGGATCTTCTTGATAATATTTTCATACATTTCAATGCGTGTCAGGATAGCAGCACGCACGTCGCCACCTTAAAAGCCAAGTGCATCAGGCATACTTTCGCATTTTTCTTTTCCGCGTGCACTTGGTGCCGATTAAGGGCTGGACTTTCTTGGTATTGACAATGCCCAGGTTTATTTGTGGACACTGGTTCCCGCCAGCCTATCTAGAATAAAATGGAATGATTGCAGGGTGGCAGAATGCTTCCCAGAAAAGTGTAGGTGATGTTGGAAGATGTGAATTGTAAAGCGCCTGAGCGGTCTGAATGACAGGCTACGACGCTATGGACCAATATGTGTAGTATTATGCGTAATAATATTTATTACGATATATTTCATTTTCATTTTTAATGTAATAATAACGCTGGCTAACATTAGTGAAACATTACATGTGTAAATGTTATAAAAATGTATTATATATTTTCCGATGATATTCGTTGTTGCTTTTATTTACTATTAGTGATGTCTTTCACAATGGCATATTTGTTTTCCATTATCGTATTTATGTAAGAAAATAAATCACATAAAAAAAACAATTGGTTTCTGTAGTTATTGTCCTTTTTCTATTATCAATCGTCTAGCTCTTCTAGCCGACAAACTCCATTTTCTTTATTTTCCATGTTGCACCTGGCTTATGCCAGTGTGTGTAAGATATCACAGAAGCTGAATTTTTGTTTTATATACATATTTTTTGGTGAATAGTGGTTTGGCTGCCTTAATTTCATGTCTGATTATATTAAAACATTATTGCACAATAAAATATAGTGTTAACCAAATTAAAAATGCAAATAAATTATAACTGACGAAACCTTTCTCTTGTATACAGGTGGTATTGAAAAAAAAAATTCTAAATAATATATTAGATTTCAATAGTAATAATAATAATAATGAAAATAATGAACTGCCATTGATACGCCGATCTTCATATTATGACTCTGAACATTTTTATTCAGTAGCTAAAACAATAATAAACATTTCAGTATTCTAAGTTCTAACATACTTTCAATTAATGCAAAGTTTAGTGAACTCGAGGCATTTGTAAATGACTTATCTTCCTCACATTTCAAATTTAGTATACTATGTTTCCAAGAGAGCTGGTTATCTGATACGTATGACTTATCATTAATATAATTAAGTGGATACGACTGTATATCCCAAGGAAAAAACTGCAGCAATAAAGGTGGATTAATAATATATGTAGATCAACAATTTAATTACGAATTAAATATGAAATTAAACACGTATAAACAGTGGGAGGGGCAAATAATAGTAAATGGAGGAGGCTTACCACAGACGATCACTATAGGAAATATATACCGACCATTAAATGAATTTACAACAGTCATATCATCAATGCAAAATCGTAAACAAATAATCTTATTCTAGCAGGGGACTATAATATAAATATGCTAAAAATAAATGAGCAAGAACATTGTAGCAGGTTATTTGACAAGTTAATTTCATTTAGTCTCTTCCCCCAAATCACTCTTCCCACCAGGTTTACAACCTGCAATGGTACACTAATTGATAATTTATTTTGTAATTTAACAAAATATATATTAGAGAGTACAGCAGGAATTTTTATTAAAACATTCTCTGATCATCAACCGTATTTCATAATTATGGATACTACTCTGAAAAAACAACATCCTGCAAAATTCATAGAAATTAATATCTAAAACAAAAAGGCAATGTTAAAAGTCAAAGAGGATTTAATCTCTGCTAAAATATATGAGAAACTAGACATAAGTCCAATGGCTGACACAAACCGTAACTATAACATTATCCTAGATGAAATCAATCAAGCTAAAATAAATATATGATGAGTAAATTAGTGAAATTTAATAAATATTAACATAAAAAGTCTACATACACATATAAATCAATGTCTGCTAGCCTCAGTACGACACAGAGATAAACTTTACAAACAAATAAAATTAACAAATTCTGATTCTCCAGACCATGAAATGTTACTGATTAATCTAAGAACATACAATGTTATATTGAAAAGGAGCTTTCGTATAGCAAAGCAATCATATTTTGAAACACGTTTTAATCAATTCAAATTTGACATAAAAAATACTTGGAAAACTATGAATGAAATCCTGTCTAAAAGTAAAACTAATAAATCATTTCCTACATATTTTAAAGTATCAAATTCTATTATGACAGATAAATTGGAAATTGCAAATAAATTTAATGCATTTTTTACTAATATAGGGAATCATCTGGCAAACAATATTAAATACAAAGGCTTCCATGATCATTCGTATTATTTAAATAAAAAAGTAAATTATGTTTTTACATTTGACAAAATTGAAGAATATACTCTGAAGAGAATAACAAATAATCTACCCAACAAAAATAGTTATGGGATTTGATGGTTTTTCAACCAAACTACTAAAATTAATTGAACCTGCAATAACTAAATCTTTAACATTAATAACAAATCAAGTATTAACGACAGGAGTATTCCCTGATAAACTAAAAAATAGCTAAGATTATTCCAATTTAGAAAAAAGGCGATCCATCAATATTTAATCATTATATACCCTTCTACCAGCTATCTCAAAAGTATTGGAAAAAATAATTTTTGATCAATTATTAACTTATTTAAAAGACTCCAAACTTTTCTTTGACCATCAATATGGTTTTCGACTCAAGCATTCAACGGAATATGTTGCACTGGAATTAATAGATAGGATTATAACCCAAATGGATCAGGATGAAATACCCATAAACATATATTTGGACCTTTCTAAAGCATTCGATACCATTGCCCATTTAATTTTAATTGACAAATTAAAATATTATGGTATAAATGGTACAAATCTAAACTTATTCAGTAGCTACTTAAATTACCGTAAACAATATACTGAAATTGATCATATAACATCAAACATGTTACCAATAACAACTGGCATACCACAGGGCTCAATCCTAGGACCTCTGTTATTTATTATATATATATATATATATATATATATATATATATATATATATATATATATATATATATATATATATATATATATATATATATATATATATATATATATATATATATATATATATATATATATATATATATATATATATATATATATATATATATATATATCAATATCAATGATTTTGCACAAGCCAGTAAAATGTTTAATTTCATCATTTATGCAGATGACACAATCTTATCAAGTACTTTAAATACTTTTAATGATAACATACAAAATGACAATTTAGAATATTTAATAAATGATGAACTTTTAAAAATAAATGAATGGCTCAAAATAAATAAATTATCTTTAAACATGGCAAAATGTAAATATATGACATTCCAAAGGAAAAATACAAATATACAGACGCTTACACTGAAGATAGATAATATAAATATTGAACAAGTTAAGGAATTTAATTTCTTAGGTTTAATTATTGATACAAATCTGAACTGGAAAAGACATACTGAAAATATTTCAAACCATGTTCTTAAAAGAATGGTATTTTAAATCAATTAAAACATGTGTTATCACAGCAAATTAAAACGTTATTATATAACTCATTAATTGTACCACACATTAATTATTGCATAATGGTTTGGGGTTTTCAAACAAATAGAATAATAAAACTTGAAAAGAAAGCATTGAGAATTATTACCTTAAGTAACTATAATTCCCACACATAGCCACTCCATAAAAAACTCAGCATGTTAAAAGTAGATGACATTCTTAAATTACAACAATTATAATTTTATTATAAATATTTATATAACAATTTACCAGTTTATTTACAAAACTGGAGGATAATCTTCAATTATGACATACATAATTATGATACACGAATCAAGAATGAAATATATAAAACTAAACACGAATTTGCAAAGAAATGTCTTCGGCATAATTTACCATTTTTACTTAATAATATTCCCAATATAGTTAAGGAAAAGCTTAATACACACAGCTTACAAGGATTTGCTCAGTATGCAAAACTTTATTTTTTTCATAATTATCAAGATTCATGCACAAGGCAAAATTGCTATATATGTATGTAACATTAAAAAAATACAACCACCTGTCACCCTTATATTAAAAGGCGCCTAAATTGCAAACACACATAATCAAGAGAGAATATTAATACACGAACACGCACATGCACACGAACAAGCACATGCACGCGCACACTCTTTTTTTCTTCTCTTTGAAAAATTATGTATGTTTGACCAACTGATTTAGTTTAATTTTATTTTGCAAGGTGGCTCCTCGATAGCGACTATCAAAGTCTTAGAGGAGTCTCCTGACCCTATTTGTTTGTTTACCTTAATATATACCATGTTTACTTACAACCATATACACCTGTATTATTTAAAATAATAATTTAACATGGATATATATGTATGTATTATGTGAGGTCAAATAAAGCATTTCTTCTTCTTCTTCTTCTTCTTCTTGTCCGTCACCTTTTTCAAGGCGTAGGTCGTCATTAATACTGATGATGTAATTTTGTCAAGAATGGTGAATCTCCATGCAGGCAAACAAACTGTTGGGATATGGACAATGAATTGTATGATTATGAAGATGAACTTTCCAGAAAACCGTCCAATAAACAACCCGTGCCATTATCTAAAAAGTGTACGTAAGTAATTATAGACCAGTGAATTTACCAACTGTTATTTGTAAAATATTAGAACGGTTAATTATGTACCATGTAGTTGACATAGTTAAACATAGATTAACAGATGCGTGTCAATATGGATTGAAAAACTCGAGTTCTTGCTTAGGAGCTCTGTTATATTTTAATAGAAAGATGAGTGATCACCAGATAAAATTAAGTAAGAATGTCCACAAATAAAAGTGTCTCAACATAGGTTGCTACATACACTAAAGGCGCATGGTATGGGACACTACACTAGCATAATACAGTGACTGATAGAAGACACCATTTAGCAATAGATGAGGTTGTTTTTAATTGGTAGTCGTTTTTGGGACCACATCACACCGGTGCTCTAGAAACTGCATTGGCTTCCCGTTTAGTAACGCATTCATTATGCAATTCTTCTACTGGCGTTTTGTGTTCAACAAGGACTGGCACCCGCTTATATAACTAACCTACTCCACGAACAACGAGCTAATCGTGTGTTGCCTTCGGTTACAAACAAAGATTTTTATGTGCCGGCATCTCGTTGCCTATGCGGTGATGTAACTTTCTCAGTTTCTGCTCCACGAATGTGGAACGCACTCCCAAACGAGACGAAGACAAACTCTTGCCTAGTGACTTTTAAAATACTCTTAACAACGCATCTCTTCCGGGTTGCATACGCATCTTAAGCACCACCTATTTATATTTTTATTATTTTGTTTGTTTAATACTAATTTTTATATTAAATATATATTTATTTTGTTATTACCTTTACATGTTTTTATATAATTTTTTATTACTCATTATCATATATATTTAACAATTAACTTATTATTTAATATGATATATTCTATATATATATATATACTGACGTTCGTCTGGCTGCTCACCTTCGTTGAACTCATACTCCCAGCTGTCGTTGTCAAGATGAATTACGATTAATTATGGGGTAGCACAGGACGTTTGTGACTCATACATTTAAATGTAAACTCGATGTTTTCCCAGGAAAGCGTTGTTTAACAATTATGCGACGTTTTCTTTGGAATCTCGCGATAGTACACTTAAATATATTATTATGAAACGTACTGTACTTAGCCATATTGTGAAGCAAAACAGTAAGATAATACCATTGCATACACCAATAGCTAAAGTAAATGTGTAGTGCGCTATGCATTTCCATTAATTACAACAAACTAATTGTCATATTCGTACAAATAGCATGTACATATCAAGGCGTAGGTGGGGCTTTTCAAAGGGTTTATGCTTTAATGAAGTGCGTAGTTTCTAAACATGTTTTGTTTGTATTTTACGGAAGGGCTTTTCGTTTGGAAGACTCCACTACTGCTCGGTGTACTACAACAAAGGTGTATATCTCTACATGTTCCTGACGGCGATAGTACTTCCCGCCGCCTGGCTCCTCACACTCTACGGCAGCATCGTCGGCGTCAACGTCCACCGCCAGCGAAAGGAGACCACGAACGTCGCTCCTGATCCAGCCGGCGACAGCTCCTCCGTCCAGTCGACAATGGAGAAAGTGCAGGCGGACCTGCGCCAGAGACGGGCCATTCGTGTAGCGGCAACATGCGCTGTAGTCACCATCTTGTTTCTCGCCTGCTGGCTGCCCGTCAGGATAATCTCATCCCAGCTCGTGTTCCGCTTAGGTCAAGTCTCCCCAAACGTTCTCAGTTCGACGATCGTGTTCCTTCGTCTTCATTCTTGGATGAACCCAGTAGTATATTTCATCACGGAAGGACGCTTTTGATCTTCCTTTCTTCGTGTCATTTGTCGGAAGAAGGTCTTCGACGTTGACACTTCTACGGCGACGTCAGGCATCGCCAACACCACGGCTCATTGACAATCACGTGAACAATCCACCAGTTGGCACAACATGGAACTTGCGCATCAATATTAATTAAGACATATCAGTACTTTGCTAACTTTGAACCAAACTATATTACTACACCGCAACTGCTGCTGCTGCTGCTGCTGCTGCTGCTGCTGCTGCTGCTGCTGCTGCTGCTGCTGCTGCTGCTGCTGCTGCTGCTGCTGCTGCTGCTGCTGCTGCTGCTGCTGCTGCTGAAGAAAAGGATGTTGCAGATGACATTTTAGTACTTTGCTGCATTTGAACCAAGATATATTAGTACACCGCAGCTGCTGCGGATGATGATGTTGTGCTGCTTCTGTTTCGCCGTTCGTTGTTGTGTGTACACGACCCGCTAGATGGGGACACTGTTTGCGCTGTCTAAAAATATGCAGGTCGGTTAAACGACATTGGCTGTCGCAATTTGTAGACACACGTCTTTATGACAATTACTTCATTCAAGGCGGGGGGGGGGGGGGGCTGGACGGGTTTGTAGCACCATTAGTCTATCATTTTGTAAGCCGCACTCCACGTTTTCTAAGACGATTTTCAACAGGTTTCAACTGTTGAGTGTGTTGCGTCCTGACAAACCACTTTGTTCTTTGGTTTGCTTATGTGATAACAGTCTTGTCACATCATATATGTTATGTTGTCATTTCTGCACCAATACTTTCTGATCTTGTTTACAATTGTTGCCTACCTGTGCAGTCCTGTCTCTGTTTGTGTGAGAAAAAAAACTACCATGTAGGGTGAAAAATGGGCAATCTGTACAATTTATTTTCATTAACTCTGAGACAGGACAATGATTGCCACTGTGCACATTGACTTGAACATACTGTACCTACAGCAGAGTGCACAGCCAGTAAGAACATTACAATAACAATGAATGTACAGACACAATCTGGGACATGTCACTAATTATTATAAGCAGCAGAGATACTGAGCGTTCACCTCCTGGAGCCGCACTGGGGCCTAGAGCGGGACAGGGTTTAAGTGTGACGGGGCTACAAGGCGTCTCCCACCTGTCTTTCTCAAAATCATCGATGCCACTGCCAATAAACACCGCACTTAAAACCTGTCACGCGCGGTGACTTATGTCACGTTGATTAGGTTCAGTCACGTTAGACAGAGCATTAACACTATTCGTGCCTCCTTTTAGACACATCGCTGGTATACGACAGTTTACATGGCGGCGACAAACCAGTGTAGATGGCTGATGATCGGTCGCACTGACCCATGTGGTAAGAACTGTGTTTACGAATATTGTAGGCAGCACCGTCCCCAACTCAGAAAGAGTCCCGTTGATATCAAGCCTTGCCGCAAATGTGGAGTGGGGACTCAGTCAGAAAGTAGGCTTTGCAAGCCCTGTGGAACGAACCGCGTACAGCACAAACGTGTATATAAGGAGCGACAAACAAGGTTAATATTTACCGTGGTGCTTAATCAACTTAAGGGGGTCCAGTTACAGTAATATCTCCCCTTGGGTATATACCTCCTTATCGAGGAAATACTTGCAGAAATGCCCTAGCCTGCCCCAGAGCAGGTATTTATCGACCTGGACACCCAGGCCCCTTTCCCAGTTCGACTGCCGGCTGAACCGTGATTTGAGATTCAAAACGACGCCAAAGACGAGTTTGAGGTTAACGGCTCCTCTGCGGTCTTCTCCACATGGAGGGTTGAGGCAGAAGACCCTCTTGAGATTGGCGACATCCAGATTGCTGATGGCATCGAAGCCAAGGCAGGCCGCATGGCCCTAGAAGCCAGGATGACATACGAGAGAGCAGCACGTCTCCTCATACAACTCCCCGAAGGTGAATACGTCCTGAAAAATCAAGTTCTTTCGAGAGCGGGACGGAGCCGACTGGGTGGTCGAAGACAAGTTGGACCCTGTGAGGGCAGTAAGAAAGAAAGGCCAGGGTATTGTTGAAATTACCCAAAACACCAGCACGGGCTCCATGACCGGAATTGATAGGCCATACTACCAGAATGCCTATCCCGTTACCACTGTGGTCTATGGGATTTATCCCCTCATAGGCCCAGACCGGGCAAACACTCAGAGTAGGCGACCTGATCTGTGTTGCCCAGAGAGTGGTTGAGCACTTTGAAGGGATACTCCGTGGCCAAGGCCTCACACTTACCAGACGCCCGAAAATCCAGGAATGGGAAGAGAGGGTCCCAGAGACTGGCGCCAAATCCGACGATGTTGCTGAGCTTGATAAGATTCTCAAGCGGGCCATCATCCTGAAAGACATTGCAGTTCAGGAAGGTCCACAAGACACCAGATAAGCCAAACCAGACCAGCCAAAAGCAGTCTGGCTCTTGGGCGGGCAAGACACACAGCTCAACGTTGACCAGTTCATGCTCCAAGACGGCCGCACTTATATAACACAGGAGAAGCACGATGACCTGGCCGTGGTCTGTGCCGACCTGGGAGACGAGACCCTGGCAGAAGGGGTCTTTGGGGTCAACCGCGCCGCAGCAGTTACGGCAAGAGAGAGAGAGAGGAGTGGCTAGAAAACGACCCCGGCCTCCTTCCTGGAGGATATCCAAAACGGCTGCGTAGAACATGTCCACGGTGGCTTCTGGAATTCCCTAAGCTACCACGTCGGCGATATCGTGAGTACAGACATGAAGGCATGTCACTCAGCCTCTTTCCATGGCTTGGGGGAAGCACATCCCTACTTCCAAGAGCCAGGATGAACCGGGTCGCGGTCAATGGTCTACTGCCCAAGGACATAAGCACTGGTTTTGCCTAGGTCTCCGTGTGGGCCTTAAATGAAGACGTGAACCCTCTCTTCGTCTCCTGGTTCGGGAAGCACTTCGATGAGCAAGGCTTGGTCCCAACACACCTCCTCTCTTACCTCACAGAGTCCAGTCTCCTAACGCACATCTACATCAGGGAAGCTATCATCTCCTTTGAGGCACAGAAGAAGGTATAGCTCCCTGACTGAGACTAGGGTTGTAACATCATTGGCAAGTTCACCGAGGGCGCTAAAGCAGAAGGCAAGCGTCTCTCTCGCCGACTGGTTACAGACCAATGTGAACTGCACTACTTGGTGAGAGACACCCGCCAGAGTGGTGTAATTGTATTCAAATATTGGCTAAATCTAGTGACAGCATTGATTCCACAATGTAATAGTATATGTATTGTTTTACAGCACAGCCTATTCCAGCGTGTTTTAGTAACTTTCATCAAGTTCTTATATACTGCCATATATTGACCTACTACGATGGATCTCAGCCCCAATACATCCACTTACGGGCCAGCATGCTCGCCTATGCCCACATCAACCTCCTCAGCATGCTTCAACGTTTCGACTCTGACGTAGAGGCTGTCCGGGTGGCAACTGACAGCCTCTACGTGAAGAAGACTGCACTTCACAAGCTGGTAGGCGTTCAAACCTGAGTTGCAAAAACGACCTGCGGCTGCGGCGAGGACACACACACACACACACACATATATATATATATATATGTTTGAACGCCTCAGGTTTGAACGCCTACCAGCTTGTGAAGTGCAGTCTTCTTCACGTAG
>OY759272.1:43744089-43804089 GCA_963662155.1 Lamellibrachia columna
CCCCTTCTCTACCATCTGTCGTAACGCAAACATCCCATCAGTTGTTCCACTCACTGTTCTTCACCCAAGTTTTGTTCTATTCTCTTTCAGATCTTCCAATCCAGGATTCTCTTAAGCAGCTTGATGGTGTGTCTTAGAAGTGTGATGCCTAGGAATTTCCCTGGGTCTTGCACATTTCCCTTCCTCTTCCATTTTGGAACAATTAGTCATGTTCGCCACTCCTCTGGTACTTTACCTTGCCTTATACATGTATTCAGAAGCCTGTGCAGCTGATTTCTCCCTCCTCCGCTGCCGCTAACATCTCCACACGCATCTCATCGATACCAGGTGCTCTTCCCTTATTCATCCCTTTTATCTCGGTTTGCATCTCTGTATCCGTAATGTCAGTTAAATCCACTTTCCCCTATACTATGGTAATTCCAGATCGTTGTTATTTCCATCCTGGATCAGTAGCTCATTGGAGTAGCTTTCCCAGACCTTAGGCACTGCATCTTGTTCTTTCACTAACTTCCCATTTCAATCCTTGATCAACGTCCCATCCTTTACGTCCTTACTCTTATCATCCTCGTCTCGGGCCATTTTGTATATCATCTTATTTCCACCATCCTTACCTCTCTTGTTAAATACGTCTGCTGCCATATCTTTCCTCACATTATCAACAGGTCTCTTTGCTGCTTTCTTCTCCTGCTTCCGAATCCGTAATCATCAATAGCTGATGTTTCAGAATTATCAGCAGATCTAATTATGTCTTTGATTGTATGGCTATATGGCTAAGGTCCTCCTAATAATGATCTTTGTGGTTATAAATATAATTTCCAGTTTGAAACCACACCATCTACTACTACTCTTTTCCGTCTATATAATAATAATAATGATACTAAAAATAGTTAAATACATGCGTCTTCAGGTGTCGTCGATTTGATATTGTATGATACGGTGAAGTCAAATGAACGTTTGAAAGGCATAGATGTCGTTTTAATTATTGTGTATCCTTTTACTGGCAAACATACTATGATATTTGCAACGATAAACTCTCTTTTAACATTTTGGCTTGAAGATAAAACTATATATTTAATCTATGATACGGGGCATTAATTTGTCCTGCCGCATATAGTATATGTTTCCATCTTTTCCGTACATTTCCTACATATATCCATTCTGTACCAGGAATACCCATGCTTAAATCACCGGTGAAGTACATTTGTAGTAGGTGACGATTTAATTTTAACAAGTTTGATCAACCTTCTGAATTGCCACTAGATCTTGGAAGCATGAGTAATCCAGTGCTTAAATCCACTGATTCTAAGAAACAAGAGTAAACCCATACACAGTTCTGTCATTGCATTCGTGATCTGAAAGAATAAGTTACACTTAAGTTGCCATGCAACCTTAATGACATATACTTATGCGATGCCTGGTTTACTGCAGGGCAGCTTGAACAATTATCAATGGGCGACCTTAAAATCGTGATATGTGGGCCTCCTCACAACGTTTTGGAACCTGCATAGGAAAAAAATTACCTGAAAAAACCTGCTGAAGTGTCGATATGCCGTGAAAGTAATGTATAACTAAGATCGGTGATTTTCGTGCTGGAAGATAAGTGCTCTTTACTATTTACATAATGATTGTCGGAATTGTCTTGTCCACAAGCGACATCCTCATGAGCTGCTACATACCGGTGCGGATCATGGCATTTTTACACATCGACATTTGGGCAGCTACTGACTGTCGTTTTTACGTGATCGTCCGCTACCCGACGCTCTACCTCGGCATCAACTCCATCATGCTTGTAGCCGTCGAACGATTTGTCGCAATCGTCCTTCCGACGCGCTTCCGTGCCTTCGTCGCCCCGGGCATGGTGAAGCTTCAACTGACGTTTGTCTGGCTCCTCACCTTCGTAGAACTCATATTTCCATGGAACAATATCAAGGTGAGCTTTAATTTACAGTGGGTAACACAGGACGTTTGCCATACATGACAATATAATTAAATGTACACTCTAGTTTGTCCCAAGGAAATATGGTCTAAAGTGTTCATGTTACGGTCATGTTATGATGTAAACTCTGCAAAAGGAAATAATACAATTGCTCACATTGGAAATAAGTAAAAGTGCACAGCGCTCAATCTTTACTTTAAACTAACTTAATTGTTCGGCTTTGCACGGGGAGAAAAGACAGCCACGATACGTGTGTAGTTAAACATTTATTATTCAAACATAGGGAAGGGTAGTTTTTTGTGGCTTTATTTCATGTTTTTTTAAGCGTCGCGGCTTCTCAGTGAGAC
This sequence comes from Lamellibrachia columna, assembly GCA_963662155.1. NCBI lineage: Eukaryota > Metazoa > Annelida > Polychaeta > Sabellida > Siboglinidae > Lamellibrachia > Lamellibrachia columna. The sequence goes on from OY759272.1 coordinate 43,746,373, forward strand.
GAAGGAACTAGCGCAAACGTTGTTACCTTATTATCCATAAGCATCTATACGGTGTAGAAACACATTTAAATCATTTGAACATTATTCAAAATTGCTGGAAAACCCAACGAATACATAGAACAAAATACAACTGCTACAGTTGTTATGTTCGCTACAGTCATTTGAAACAAACAAGCTCAAATAACTTGAACATTATACAAAATGGATAGACACATCCAGCGACAAATATGTAGGCATTATTGTTATTTTAACGAATGCATAGAAAAAATGCATTTGCAACAGTTTCAGCAATGGGCAAAATAATCTTTTTAAATGTACGAACCATCTTCGTTCATTGCCCCGAGCATAGCTCCATGCGTGCACAAATTACTGATATATGGCATTTGAAACAACTAGCCACTAACAGTTTTATTACTTAACAACTAATAAGAATGAAAGCTTGTGTAGAGGTTTCAACGAATTCAAATGCTCACACTATATGGCATCATCGTCGGCGTCGTCGTCCACCGCCAGCGACAGGTGAACGCGAGCACCATTCCTGACCCAGCCGGCGGCGTCGTTTCCGTCGTGTCGACAATAAAAAAGGAGCAGGCGGCCCGGCGCCAGAGAGGCGCTATTCGTGTAGCGGTCATATGCGCTGTAGTCACTATCTTGTTTCTCGTCTGCTGGCTGCCCCTCTGGATACTCTTTTTACTGCGCGAGTTCAGGGTAGCTCACATAATCACAACCATTTACAGTTGGATGAACGTGTTCATTTATCTTTACCCTTGCATGAACCCAGTCGTCTATTTCATCTCCGACGACCGCTTTCGCTCTGTCTTTTTGCGCCTCGTTTGTCGGAAGGACACCGATATCGATGTCTCTGTACAGACGCCGTCCAGCGTAAACGAAACAACTACTTGACCTGTCACGTGACCTTTGGCAAGACAACTCACCCACTCAATCCACGTCTTTCCCACTGGAGCATAAGACGTCAACAAATATCCCAGACACCAGAGTACTGGACGAGACAAACAAGCTTTGTATTATGGTAACTGAATAGCTTACTCAGGATGCAACACGGGCAGTATATATTAATAGCTGAGAAACACGCAATGCAATCCCTCCTAATATGTGATTATAATGCTACTATTGATACAACTACTGCTACTATCGATACAACTATTGCTATTATTGTTACAACTGCTGCAGCTGCAGCTGCTGCTGCTGATACTAGGAACTGCAACTGCTACTGACACTGCTATCATTACCACTAATAAAACTACTGCTACTGCTGCTGCTGGCACATTTTAATACAACGGGATTAGGGACTGTTTCCGTCCAACCTATTTAATTAATTGTACCAAAATGGCTGACTATAATATTATTATCCACGATTCTTTTAAGCGGAATACGTTTCGTGTCGGTTTCTTCATATTGTGAAGATGGTACAGCAAAGCGACAATTTAAAAGTGACGCCGCCGGTATCAGCAATCAGTAGTTCGTTGGACATTGCTTTGGAGTGAAATGCGTTGATTAATCGTGTTCTGTTGTATTTGAATAATTATTATAATTGGCATATGGTGTACGAATCACATGAAACGTTGGCATGTAGTATGCCATATATTTGAACTATATGTATAGCGTTTTCATGTTTTGGTTACACGAAGTAAACATGTTGGAGAGAAAAAACAACGTGTGTGGTATGTCAATAGCTGTTAAGGAGTTTACTTACTTCTGTAAAACGCATCCGAGCAATGCGCTTACTGCCAATGTGTGCTTTAATGAATACCGGCTAATAGTTTACCGACTAGAATGTGAATAGATGACATTTAGAATGCCACCAGTATAAAGAACACAGTGCAAACTTGCGAGATTTAATTGCATAATTAAATATGGGTCATGTTAAGAGTGTGTATTTCATTGTCATATCCATCGAACTAATTGTCCAGTGATATGTAACTAATATGAACTGTCAGGCATAAATAGCTAGAAAACACAAACGTCGAACAGGCCCGATGGACGACAACATGCCCCTGACTATCCATCCTGTTTCCACAGCTTCACTTTTGAACGCGTTTACTGGTGTAGCCTGTCTTGTCCATGCCTGCTTTCCAATTCGATGTATACGACAATTAATATAAACTCGAATCAGATGTGAAGTGTATCTGCTTGTTGTGGTATGAACGTCTTTAGAAACGAATATGTCGTTTTACTTATGTGAATTATTTCATATGTAAGCACCGCAAAAACATTGGGTTTTCCATTCGTGGTCCTACCAGTGAACAGTAAATGTGTCACTTTTTAAAATAGCGGGGATTCGTGAGGCTGAGGATTCGTGAGACAGCAATCATACAATTACTTGTCCAGCTTAGAAGAAATTGTGTCCAGAAATGGATTATTATTTTATGAAGTTACATAACTCAAAATATTTATTCATAATAAAGAGTATGTCACTAATCACATTAGAATGTGTAGTTGTGGGTGTTCTTATTGGATTCGTGAGGCAGAAGCGTTTATTGATAGCACCTAACTTTAGTTTTTTTTTTTTCGTCATAGTTTCTTCATTATATCTTTGCACAATATATATGGAGAGTCACATGAAACTTGATACTAATGAGATATGTCGATATTTAAAACGTTTGGTCAGGCCTACTGTTTTATTCGTGAGGCAGAAGGAAAAATTAGCCAAAGGAAATCAAAAGAGTGAAAATCACATTTAGGCTCAGTGTCTATGTTTTGGTTTCATGGAAATCCATAAACATTTATTTTGTATATGTATTACATCATATCATCTATTGTACCTTTGTAGTTGAGGTTTACTGAAATACTGAAATACATAAAATATAAAAACTGTTGCGAGATGTAAAAGAAATCGCAGGCCGACACCGGTAAAGTTCTGTTTGAACATGGGATGTCTGACAATAAAAAAACGACATTTAATAGACATTATCGTACACAAGTGACATTGGGGCCGTCGACGGTATCGGAAATGGAGCAGTATTTTATGAGAGGACGATTTATTGGAAGCAGGCAACATAATTATTATTATTATCAATATACAATACGCTCACCGATAAGAAGTACCCGGAGTGTTTACTCTGTGTACATTATTTAATATGCATGTATTATATGAATATATTTCCAGTAAGTGAAAAGTCTACTGTATTTTTATAGGCTATTAATATGCAGTGATTGACGGAAATACGCGGGGCGGTCGCTCAGCCTCAGACACTTCCCTGCCTGCCTTTGGCTGTGCCTGTGTGGATTTATTCTTCGAAACGAAATTATTCAGTTGCCTGCGATAACATCGAATGGTATATGAACATTAATTCTACATTAAACGATTAATGACTAGTGTTCACAATTCGTAAGATTTGGCGTTTTAGTAAAGGTCTGCTGATCGATATTTTCATATGACATGTTTGGTTACCTATAGCAATATATTCCGTAGTATACCTGCCAACTTTTGATTTTCAAATTCCAGGAAATTTCAGGTTCACCAAAAACCTCCAACTGCATACCCGTTAAATTGATGGACCTTGAGACTCAATTGATAAATGGAATTGAATGTTACCCCATTCCTGCGTTATATTAGTATAAAAATTGCGGAATGTGATGTGCTCTACAATTTTATCGAGCTACATAGGGATCATATCAAACAATATTTTATAAAATTGCCCACAAAGCAAATAACAGATGGAAAATGGACAAAGATTTTGTTGGCGTTATATTCCACAGAAGTCGAATTGATGTGGAATGAACTAGTCAGCCATGAGTTGATGTGTAAAGTGCTTTTTTATGGACTGGTATTGCGCTATAAAATATATAGTATATTTACCTATCAAAAGTACAACACCAAATGTTCATCTATGTGTAAGCTGTCCTTGTATGATGAACATTTTATTCAGTTTAATAGCACAACACAACATGAAAACAGCATGAAAAACAATACTCCTATCAATTCAGTGCAATGAATGTATTTTGATGTATCAATATAATATTAAGTCAATATCAGATATATACTAGATTATAAATGAAGGTAGGTCTACATGACATTTCTAGTGGTGGCATAATGGGGTTGTGTATTCACAGCTTGACTTGGTCACATATTTCATAAAACCATCACACATTCGTAATCAGCATGTGCAAGTGGGTAATCTAGGTAAACCTTGTGACACGAACGTGAATGTCACTGCAATGCCAAGCGCAACTCAAGAAGATAATGAATTTAGATGCCATATGAAACGATGACAAGTCTTTAACCATAGTCTGGTGCATGACAGGACCGATAGTGTCGCCTAAATCAACCCAATTTTACTATAATTTACTTGCGTACAATCTAAGCACAATTGGCAGTCAGGATCACTGCCATATTAATTAAGTTGACATTTTAGCAGGGTCAATTGTAATTCATGTTTGCATACACATTCTAGAGATACATCACACCTCAAATAAGACTCAAGCTACACATCTAAAGCTACATTTAAAGAAAAGAGTCACATAAGAGAATACCACGGAGCCTTTTATCGATGTGTGCCAATGCATAGTGACATTGCCACCAAGCATTTGTTTAAAATGTTTTGTTTTGTCTTCCTCCTGTTGAACAACTGGGTTCGTGTTTTCAGGTAGGCAGCGTGGTTGTCAAGATGCTGCAAACACGGTGGCATCGATGTACTTATGAAGACCATGATTTCCCTTTCGCCTGAAAAGAAAAGGGAAAACGTAATGTTACAAAGGTGTGTATACCATGTGTTACTGCAAATAAAGTGTGATGTAATTGTTATTGTTAAGTCTACCCTTAAACATATGTTTTTAAAAAACAAATACGTTGAGGTGTCTCTGTCATGTTCTGACATATTTGTAGGTTTATTAACTATTAATAAAGTGTACCTTTATTTACATCATACAAAGGTAGTGGCAACTGTATTTTATTTAATATATGACACAGATAATACACTCACTCTCCAGCAAATGGCTTTACTAATGCGCCTGCACATAAATGTTACTTGTGAATTTGCAAGGCTTCCACAATTCCTTACAAAATCATGTGTGCATATCTATTTTCTTTGTTTGTGGTACTTCAACTTTATTGTCGCTGCTGGTGTCAAACACTGCTGAAAAAAATTAAGAATAACTAATATTAATGGTCAATCGATACAGATGCAATAACACATTATTAATTATTAAAACACAGTTTTTCCCCCTTTCATGTGGTGAGTAGATCATCTGGCTGTCCACCGGGTCATTGTTTCTTTAGCCGCTTCTTCTACAAAGGCTCTGCCCTATGACTGGCGACACATGGAACCTCTTTCTTGTCGACTGCACTTCTCTTAGCCACCTGGAACGCACGTACATTGGCAACCTTTCGACAATCTTGACCATTTCTCTCTGATAGCTGATCTCGGAGATGTACATCTTTGATTTAAGTGTTTCTCCGCAATTTCTAAGCTCGTCTGCGAATTCTCTTAAGCCATCACAGTCCTTAGGGGACATTATCTGACCAACTGTCACCCTCTTAATCGAAGCACCTACAACAGTGTACACATTGCCAGACATGTCGTCTAACAGCTCCTTGCCCTCTTATACCCTAAACTAGGCTCCATTACGAAACATGATTCAATCACCTTACTAGCCTCACCAACACAAATTTGCATCAGGCTGTCTAGTTTGGCATTGTCTTCAACGTCTCTTTGACTTTGTAATACCTAACAAACCCCCAATACTTCAGGAGGTCGAGGTCAAAGTTCATCAGCTCTATCTGAGGCATTTACATCACCTACAACATGTGTTGTTGTTGTTGTCTGAACAGCTAAAACCCGGGATTGTCAAGTTCAGGTTGTTCGTCTGTGCATCGAGGCGGCTGTATTGTAGACTCGTTCACATCCATTGGTGCCGCCTGCATATGTACTACTGGTAGCAGTACGGGACACGACCGACGTCAATGAACAAGATGCATCGAGGCGGCTGTATTGTAGACTCGTTCACATCCATTGGTGCCGCCTCCATATGTACTACTGGTAGCAGTACGGGACACGACCGACGTCAATGAACAAGATGCATCGAGGCGGCTGTATTGTAGACTCGTTCACATCCATTGGTGCCGCCTGCATATGTACTACTGGTAGCAGTACGGGACACGACCGACGTCAATGAACAAGATGTGTGACTCACTGAATCTTCGAGTTGAACATTTGGATCTTTCTTGTCTCCGTTGATCATCCCGGGGAGCAAATCTGCCGAGAGGCCAAATTATTATACTGTAGGTATACCGTCGGCGGTGTCGTCGTGATAGCTTAATTTGACAACGACATTTTATTTGATTCTCGCCAGTGCGAGTTCGAGGTAAACCCTGCAAGAAAGATTATGCGAAATCAATAATAATGTAAAGACATTTTATAGTAGGCCTAGCGTTAGTGACACCTAGTAAAATAATTACTATACCCATGTCTCAATGGTACAATATGTAAGATTAACAATGAAGTTTTCCACCAAAACAAGACACTTACAATTTGGCCTATCGGCAGAATTCACGATGTCTCACTAGTACAGGCGCTGTCGGGGAACCAAGTCAACTCCACCAGAGGGAGCCAAACACATGGCAACATACTGCCCAACAGAAATAATATATTCCGTTCGTAACAATATATATATATATATATATATATATATATATATATATATATATATATATATATATATATATATATATATATATATATATATATATATATATATATATATATATATATATATATATGAAGAGTTCAGTTCCAAAATGCTGTATATCCATTTAAGAGATGTTGAGATAACGCCCATATTCTATTGTTCAAAATATTGCAGACGGATTCAAGTTGTTTGACGTTTTATATATAGTACATCAATATAGAACAATTATTACATAGAAACATAAAATCAATCCCTGTAATATTTAATTAAAAAAATTAATTTCATTATTTATTTAATTAGAAGGCAACTTATCCATTCAGCCACATTTGAATACTCATTCTAGAGAATTGTCATATTTTGACTAATTTAAACAGCTAGTATAATAAAAAAATATGCATACATAGTATGTTCTGTTTAATTACATTACGTAAAATTGCTGTTGATATTATTAACAGTACATCATTGCATGACCATCTTGATGATGAATAATTAGCATGTAGGCCAATGCATTGTGCCTGTCAATATAACTGCATCTTGTTTCAAATGTGGCTACCTGCTGTTAATACATATTGTTCAACTGCAGTTTGACACAATTATTTGATCAAAGTTAACAAATTATAGTAATGGGTTATTTCACTTTAATGAGTCATAATTTACTTGAGGCTATTAAATATCAGCATCACTGCTGACGGCTTCAACATTGACATCCCGGCGTTGGTGTAGAATTCCATAACGTCTTCGGACGCACCGATCGCAGCTAACAATTTCTTCACGTCTGCCTTCTTCTCAGCCTTTACTATGCTGCATGATGGCATGTGGGATATAATTGCGCCAGTTCTTACAACGTTTGATGAGAGAATGCCGACAAAAAGCCGCAGCATAAGAATCTTTGAAATCAATTTGGTCACCATTGATTTCGATCACTTTCGCACTGCTGATCTTGAAATATCGCTTTTGTTTCAAAACTGATTGCGCTGCAGCCTTGTAGTCGAGTGCAGACCAGTCATCGTTGTACACATGTACGTTCCCGTGGTGACGCAATATTTTGACGTAGTCAGAAGAATTTCATTGATTTTGTGCAGCTCCTTCTCAATTCTGTCAAACACTATATCCGCTGACAGAAAACTGTGGCCGCGCACGGGGAACACGTACCGCACTATCATTCTAGGGAAGTACTCCTGTCTGAGGACAAAACTCATTGACATAACGGTCATATTCTTGTTTTGACCGTAGCAAGAATCACTGAACAACCGACGTGATTCACTCTGATTGATACGCCCACGTAGCGGGAATCGGAGACAGTGACTAAGTGCACAGATAACCATATGTTGCTGTCTTTCCGATTGTCATGCTTTCCCCACACGTGCATATGAATGTCATCCTTTGATTGTTCGCTGTTTCTTCCTCCATGAACGACTACCCCAAACAGGTAGAGGTACAGCTGCCTTGAGTAGTAGCTCTGTCCAATAGGCGACTTTGGAAGCACCATGTTTTCCATCATGTCGAAGCAAATGGTGACCGAATTTTTGACATCGTTCAACAGATTGTAGAACACTCTACTGCGCCGTCTGTGAAGCATGTACAACATGATTGTAGAACACTCTACTGCGCCGTCTGTGAAGCATGTACAACATGATTGTAGAACACTCTACTGCGCCGTCTGTGAAGCATGTACAACATGATTGCCTCTCGTCGATCTGCATCATTCGCATCCAGGTTATTCAGGTTGCACACACATATTTTGTTTGATGGCCAAACCCCAGGTTGAACTGGCATCGGAATACACTCCAGTAGAGAGAGTATGACACTTGATCATGATTTTGTTCCTGATACATGGCATGCATCTTCGCTACGATAAGGTCAGATAGCATGTATTTCCAACCTGGTGAACCTCGTCGAGCATAGTGGCTCGCGCGACAAGTAAATTATTGAATGTGCTCGGAAATGAGGAGTTTTCTTTCCTTCCACTTGTCATCATTCCTGCTTCCACCACGTCTTTCAGGTCGAGATGTTTTGTTGGCGGCGTACCATTTTGCAAGACGCAAGGGACGATCCATCGAGATTCCTGAAATAAAAAAAATAGCACGACAATAAGAAATGTCAAGAAAGTACCTATGGTGGTTCTAACAATTATAATTTGTTCAAATGTCCATCGGTCTATTGCTTTACATTGTCTATACATGGTAGGTTGCACTTTATTACCTGAGTCATTCGCACTAACGAAATAATGCTGCTAGAAATACGTAGTATAAACGTTTCTTCTGTCATTATTGTTGACGGGGGTTCTAAAAACGAACGTACTTTTATAAGGGGATTTACCAGGTGTATACCCGCGTTACGAAGCATTGCGAAAGGGAGTCAAAAATAAAAATACATTATGAGTGGCTTCTTATAATAAAAACTTTCTGGAGGCTGATCCTAGGTATTACCTTGTGCACACAACATTATCAGTAGGCCTATTAGTTGTGAAGACCAAAACGATTATACACACCTAATAGTTTCGTGAATGTTGCTTTGCATACAGGAATTGTCATTTTCGGCTGGTCTCGGTTGTTTGTAAATAGGCTGTATTTCACGATGACATTTCGCGGGTTTTGCCGATCGCCTTCAGAGATACGCTGTCGTTTCGATGACGAAATTGTCATCAGTTTCAGTAATGTTTCATTCTGCTTTACTTTGTTGGCTGAGGAGTAAAATATGGCATGGTTTAAAGCCAAATCATCCCCGGTTAATTGGTCGGTCTGACACAGCCCAGCTTGACACAGCCCAGCGTGACACAGTCCGGCGTGACACAGCCCAGCGTGACACAGCCCAGCGTGACACAGCCCAGCGTGACACAGCCCAGCGTGACACAGCCCGGCGTGACACAGCCCGGTGTGACACAGCACAGCGTGACACAGCCCAGTGTGACACAGTCCAGCGTGACACAGCCTAGCGTGACACAGCCCAGCGTGACACAGTCCAGTCTTACACAGCCCAACGTGACACAGCCCGGCGTGACCAAGCTCGGCGTGACACAGCCAAGCATGACACAGCCCAGAGTGACACAGTCAAGCCTGACACAGCCCAGCGTGACACAGCCCAACGTGACACAGCCAAACGTGACACAGCCCAGCGTGACACAGCCCAACCTGACACAGCCCAGCGCGACACAGCCCAGCGTGACACATCCCAGTCTGACACAACCCAGCGTGACACAGCCCAGCGGGACACAGTCCAGCCTGACACAGCCCAGCCTGACACAGCCCAGCCTGACACAACCCAGCGTGACACTGCCCAGCGTGACACAGCCCAGCCTGACACAGCCCAGCCTGAAACAGCCGAGAGTGACATAGGCCAGTCTGTCACAGCCCAGCCTGACACAGCCCAGTGTGACACAGCCCAGCGTGACACAGCCCAGCGTGACACACCCCGGCGTGACACAGCTCGGCGTGACACAGCCCAGCATGACACAGCCCAGAGTGACACAGTCCAGCCTGACACAGCACAACGTGACACAGCCCAGCGTGACACAACCCAGCGTGACACAGCCCAGCGTGACTCCAGCCCAGCGTGACACAGCCCAGTCTGACACAGCTCAGCCTGACACAGTCCAGCGTGACACAGCCCAGCGAGACACAGCCCATCCTGACACAGCCCAGCGCGACACAGCCCAGCGTGACACATTACAGTCTGACACAACCCAGCGTGACACAGCCCTGCGTGACACAGCCCAGCCTGACACAGCCCAGCCTGACACAGCCCAGCCTGACACAACCCAGCGTGACACTGCCCAGCGTGACACAGCCCAGCCTGACAGAGCCCAGTCTGACACAGCCCGGCGTGACACAGCCCAGCGTTACACAGCCCAGCGTGACACAACCCAGCGGGACACATAAAGCTAAATATTGTACTGTAAGTGGCGGTTTGTCGGTGTTGACAAGGCCATTTTATTTGACGCTCGCCAGTTCGAATTCGAGGTGCAATCTGCAAGAAAGATTGAGCAAAATCAATAATAATTTAAAGACATTTTGCAGTAGGCCTAGCCTTATTTATAACTAATAAAATAATGGGTATACCCGTGTATCAACGGCACAATAAGTAAGATTAATAATTAAGATGTCCACCAAACAAGACATTTACAATTTGGCCTGCCAACATACTTCACGATGTCTCACAAGTTCACACAGATGGCGCTGTCGAGGAACCAAGCCAACTCCACCAGAGGGTGCCAAACACATGGCAACATACTGCCCAACATAAATAATATATTCCGTCCGTAACAATGTATATATAAATATATAAAACATATTGTTCAACTGCAGTTTGACACAATTATTTGATCCAAGTTAACAAATTATAGTAATGGGTTATTTCACTTTAATGAGTCGTCATTCACTTGAGGCTATTAATCATCAGCATCACTACTGACGGCATCAACATTGACATCCCGGCCGAGCGCGTTGGTGTAGAAATCCATAACGTCTTCGGACGCACCGATCGCAGCTAACAATTCTTTCACGTCTGCCTTCTTCTTAGCCTTTACCATGCTGCATGATGGCAGTGGTTGTGGAGTATAATTGCGCCAGTTCTTACAACGTTTGATGACAAAAATCCCTAGCATAAGAATCTTTGAAATCAATTTGGTCACCATTGATTTCGATCACTTTCGCACTGCTGATCTTGAAATATCGCTGTTGTTTCCAAACTGATTGCGCTGCAGCCTTGTAGTCGAGTGCAGACCAGTCATCGTTGTACACATGTACGTTCCCGTGGTGACGCAATATTTTGACGTAGTCAGAAGAATTTCATTGATTTTGTGCAGCTCCTTCTCAATTCTGTCAAACACTATATCCGCTGACAGAAAACTGTGGCCGCGCACGGGGAACACGTACCGCGCTTTCATTCTGGGGAAGAACTACTGTCTGAGGTCAAAAGCATTGACATAACGGTCATATTCTTGTTTTGACCGTAGCAAGAATCACTGAACAACCGAAGTCATTCACTCTGATTGATACGCCCAGGTAGAGGGAATCGGAGACAGTGACTAAGTGCACAGATAACCATATGTTGCTGTCTTTCCGATTGTCATGCTTTCCCCACACGTGCATATGAATGTCATCCTTTGATTCTTCGCTGTTTCTTCCTCCATGAACGACTACCCCAAACATGTAGAGATACAGCTGCCTTGAGTAGTAGCTCTGTCCAATAGGCGACTTTGGAAGCACCATGTTTTCCATCATGTCGAAGCAAATGGTGACCGAATGTTTTACATCGTTCAACAGATTGTAGAACACTCTACTGCGCCGTCTGTGAAGCATGTACAACATGATTGTAGAACACTCTACTGCGCCGTCTGTGAAGCATGTACAACATGATTGTAGAACACTCTACTGCGCCGTCTGTGAAGCATGTACAACATGATTGCCTCTCATCGATCTGCATCATTCGCATCCAGGTCATTCATTTTTAGCCGAAGCTGAACACAGGTTGCACACACATCTTTTGTTTGATGGCCAAACCCGAGCACACTGGCCCGCGCGACAAGTAAATGATTGAATGTGCTCGGAAATGAGGAGTTTTATTTCCTTCCACTTGTCATCATCCCTGCTTCCACCACGTCTTTCAGGTCGAGATGTTTGGTTGTCGGCGTACCATTTTGCAAGACGCAAGGGGCGATCCATCGAGATTCCTGAAATAAAAAAAATAGCACGACAATAAGAAATGGTCAAGAATATACCAATGGTGGTTCTAACTATTATAATTTGTTCTAATATCCATCGGTCTATTGCTTTACATTGTCTATACATGGTAGGTTGCACTTTATTACCTGAGTCATTCGCACTAACGAAATAATGCTGCTAGAAATACGGAGAATAAACGTTTCTTCTGTCATTATTGTTAACGGGAGTTTCTAAGAACGAACGTACTTTTATAAGGGGGTTTACCAGGTGTATACCCGCGTTACGAAAATATGCAAAATCAGGATTGGAGTACTGTCCGCGTACTGGCTACTGAGTGACTTGGACTGTAAGTGCTCCACTTCGGCCTTCCGTAGCCATAGTCTTAGAACTGGCACTCTCGGTAACGCAGTCGTATTCAACGGCGATCTTTTACTTTCTGACCTAATCATGAAAGCGACCACCTACAGCACCCAAACTTCTCCTCACATATCTACTATACATATACACATGTTACGTGGCCAAAAAAGTACATTTACTTTCTCAAAACGATAACAATTTACAAAAGAATTAAAAAATTTTCGTCATTACAAATGTACAGGTAATGTGGCATTTTTAGGCACTGTACAGGTAATGCGGTATATAGTGTTATATATATATATATATATAAATAACGCTATATATATATATATATATATATATATATATATATATATAACACTATATACCGCATCATATACACTATATATACACTATATATATAAATATATATATATATATATATATATATATATATATATATATATATACATATATATATATATATATATATATATATATATATATATATATATATATATATATATATATATATATATATATATATATATATATATATATATATATATATATATATATATATATATATATATATATATATATTTATATATATATATATATATATATATATATATATATATATATATATATATCATTAACACAGTGCGCTACAAATGTGTTTAATTTGAATGGAGTTTCAATCATTCAACTTATATACATGTACTTTTCAAATGCATGCATGTGTAATTTTTTTATAACTTGGCAATTGTCTAAGATTGTATAAACTCATTCATACAAAATAAAAACAATGTTGTATAGCAATAGTAAAGAGGGTCTACCTCCACTCCATTCAATTTGAACTTTTCCTTGATGTCCGACATCAAGCTAATCAACGGCACGATGACTAGTGAATAGTGAGGTTTGTCTTGATCTAACACGTCCATAATTAGAGGCGCAAGAATAAAAAAGATCACTGAATTGATAGCAGTATTGTATAAAATGTTCATCACACAAGGACAGCTTACAAACATATAATATTTGGTGTTGTACTCTTGATAGGTAAAGATGTTATGTTTTATAGCGCAATACCAGTCCATAAAATACAAAGCACTTTACACATCGCTTTATGGCTGACTAGTTCATTCCACATCAATTCGACTTCTGTGGAATGTAACGCCAACAAAATCGTTTTTCCATGTGTTATTTGCTTTTGGAGGCAACTTTATTAAATATTGTTTGATATGATCCCTATGTAGCTCGATAAAATTGTAGAGCACATCGCATTCCGCAATTGTAATATTAATATATCGCAGGAATGGGGTAACATTCAATTCCATTTATCAAGGGGTGCAGTTGGAAGTTTTTGGTGAGTCTCAAGTTTCGTCAATTTAACGGGGATGCAGTTGGAAGTTTTTGGTAGGCCTGAAATTTCCTGGATTTCGAAAATCAAAAGTTGGCAGGTATACTACGAAATATATTGCTATAGGTAATCAAACATGTCATATGTAAATATCGATCAGCAGACCTTTATTAAAACGCCAAATCTTACGAATTGTGAAAACATTAATTGTTTAGTGTAGAATGAATATTCATATACCATCCGATGTTACCGCAGCCAACTGAATCATTTCGTTTCGAAGAATAAATCCACACAGGCACAGCTAAAGGCAGACAGGGAAACGTCTGAGGCTGAGCGACCGCCCCGCGTATTTCCGTCAATCACTGCATATTAACAGCCTATAACAATACAGTAGACTTTTCACTTACTGGAATTATATTCATATAATACATATATATATATATATATATATATATATATATATATATATATATATATATATATATATATATATATATATATATATATATATATATATATATATATATATATATATTAAATAATGTACTCAGTGTAAACACTCCGAGTACTTCCTATCGGTGAGCGTATTGTATATTGATAATAATAATAATTATTATTTTGCCTGCTTCCAATAAATCGTCCTCTCATAAAATACTGCTCCATTCACGATACCGTCGACGGCCCCAATGTCACTTGTGCACGATAATGTATATTAAATGTCGTTTTTGTCGTCAGACATCCCATGTTCAAACAGAACTTTACCGGTGTCGGCCTGCGATTTCTTTTACATCTCGCAACAGTTTTTATATTTTATGTATTTCAGTATTTCAGTAAACCTCAAATACAAAGGTACGATAGATGATATGCTGTAATACATATGCAAAATAAATATTTAAGGATTTCCATGATACCAAAGCATAGACACTGAGCCTAAATATGATGTTCACTGTTTTGATTCCCTTTGGCTAATTTTTCCTTCTGCCTCACGAATAAAAAAGTAGGCCTGACAAAACGTTTTAAATATCGACATATCTCATCACTATCAAGTTTCATGTGACCCTAAATATATACTGTACAAATATATAGTGAAGAAACTATGACGAGTTTAAAAAGTTACCTTGTTCAAAAATAAAAAAATTAAAGTTAAGTGTTGTCAATAAACGCTTCTGCCTCACGAATCCAATAAGAACACCCACAACTACACATTTCAAGGTGATTAGTGACATACTCTTTGTCATGAATAAATACTTTGAGTAAGGTAACTTCATAAAATAATAATCCATTACTGGACACAATTTCTTCTAAGCTGGACAAGTAATTGTATGATTGCTGTCTCATGAATCCTCAGCCTCACGAATCCCCACTATTTTAAAAAGTGACACATTTACTGTTCACTGGTAGGACCACGAATGGAAAATCCAATGTTTTTGTGGTGCTTACATATGAAAGAATTCACATAAGTAAAACGACATATTCGTTTCTAAAGACGTTCAAACCACAACAAGCATGCCAGTAATTGAAATAGTCCAATTAACTTTTATTATGTGTTCTAAATTTGTGTTACAAGTATCTGTACATCGGATGCGTGCTACATAAGTAAGTAAACACCTTAACGGTTATTGATATACCACACACGTTGTTTTTGTCTCTCCATCATGTCTACTTAATGTAGCCAAAACATGAAAACGATATACAGTACTGGTAAAAAATCATTGGACCATCTAGTATGTCAGATATATTCTCTTGGATTCCACCAAAAACTTTAAATTTAAATTGTCAACATACATGTATGTTGTATCTATTCCATGGATGGGAATATTATTTTTTTTAAATATGAGTTATGTGATTAGTAGTTAAGTAATTAACAAATTATCAATACAAAATTGTAAATATTAATCAACACTTAAACTGGAGTCCCCAAGACTGGCTTAAATCGAAATACTACTAAACTAGGTTCCTGTTCCTAGTTGTATGTCGATTTAAGCCAGTCTTGAACACTCCAGTTTAATTGGGAATGAATATTTTATAATTTTATTTATTATTTGTTAATTAATTAGCAACTGACTAATCATACAATACATATTTTTAAACAATACTCCATATCTACGGCACAGATACAACTTACGTTGACAATTTCAAATATTTCTGACTTTTAGTTAAAACAAATTTCCTGATAAACAAAATGGTCCAATTACTTTTTACCGATAGTGTACATATATTTCAAATATCTGGCACACTACATGCCAACGTGTCATTTGATTCTTTTGCCATATGCCAATTATAATAATCATTCAAATACAACATAACTCGAGTAATCGACGCATTTCCTCCAAAGCAATGTCCAACGAACTGCTGATTGCCGATACCGGCGGCGTCACTTTTAAATTGTCGCTTTGCTGTGCCATCTTCACAATATGAAGAAACCGACACGAAACGGACTCCGCTTAAAAGAATCGTGGATAATAGTATTATAGTCAGCCATTTTGGTACATTCAGTTATATTGGCTGGGACGGAAACAGTCCGTTATCCCACTGTATTAAAATGTGCCAGCAGCAACAGTAGCAGTAGCAGCAGATGTAGCAGTAACAGTAGCAGTAGCAGTAGCAGTAGCAGCAGTAGTAGCAGTATCAGTAATAGCAGTTTTATTAGTAGTAATGATAGCTGTGTCAGTAGCAGTTGCAGTTTATAGCAGCAGCAGCAGCAGCAGCAGCAGCAGCAGCAGCAGCAGCAGCAGCAGCAGCAGCAGCAGCAGCAGCAGCAGCAGCAGCAGCAGCAGCAGCAGCAGCAGCAGCAGCAGCAGCAGCAGCAGCAGCAGCAGCAGCAGCAGCAGCAGTTGTAACAATAATAGCAGTAGTTGTATCGATAGTAGAAGTAGTAGCTTTATAACCACATATTAGGAGGGATTGCATTGCGTGTGTCTCAGATATTAATATCTACTGCCAATACCCTGCTTTCTGGGGGAGATTTGTTGGCGTCTTATGCTCCCGAGGGAACGAAGCAGATTGAGTGGGTGAGTTGTCTTGCCAAAGGTCACGAGACAGGTCAAGTAGTTGTTTCGTTTATGCTGGACGGCGTCTGTACAGAGACATCGACATCGGTGTCCTTCCGACAAACGAGGCGCAGAAAGACGGAGCGAAAGCGGTCGTCGGCGATGAAATAGACGATTGGGTTCATGCAAGGGTGAAGATAAATTAACAAGTTAATCCAATAGTAAACGGTTGTGCTTATATGAGCTACATTGTACTTGCGCAGATAAACGAGTATCCAGATGGGCAGCCAGCAGGCGATAAACAAGATAGTGACTACAGCGCATATGACCGCTACACGAATAGCGCCTCTCTGGCGCTGGGCCGCCTGCTCCTTTTTCATTGTCGACTGGACGGAGGCGACGCCGCCGGCCGGGTCAGGAGCGATGCTCCCGTTCACCTTTCGCTGGCGGTGGACGACGACGCCGACGATGCTACCGTAGAGTGTGAGCAGCAAGACGGCCGGAAGAATGACCGCCGTCCCAACCATGTAGACATAGTGATAGGGGTTGTAGTACACCGAACAGGAGTGAAGTCCATCCAACTGAATGACCTTCTGTAACATAATGAAATAAAATATGTCCGTCGTTGAAGTACAACGTTTCGAATTCGTTGAAACCTCAACACAGGCCTTTATACTTCTTAGTTGATAAGTAATACAACTGTTTGTGGCTAGTTGTTTGGAATGCCAAATATCAGTCATTTTTGCATGCATGGGACATGTTGTTGTTGACATACTCGGGGGCCACGGAGATGGTTCGTACATTTAAAAAATAGATGTTGTCCGGCGCTGAAGGATCATAATTTCAAAGGACTGTAGCGAACGTTGCAACTATAACATTTTTATTTTGTTTTATGCATTCGTTAAATAACAATAATGCCTACACATTGGATATGTCCAGCAATTCTTAATAATGTTCAAATTATTTATATTTGTTTCTACACCGTATACGTGTTTATGGATAGTAAAACAACAACGTTTGCGCTACTTCCTTTGTCTCACTGAGAAGCCGCGACTTAAAGCCACAAAAACTACACTTCCCAAATGTATGTTTGAGTATTAAATGTTTAACTAGACACGTATTAAGCCGAACAACTAAGTTAGTGCAATGTAATTATGTAGCGCTGTGCACCGTTATTTATTTCCAGTGTGAACAATGGTATTATATCCTCTGCAGTTTGTACATCGTAATATGACCGTAACATGAACACGTTAGACCATAAGTGTTTCCTTGGGACAAACTAGAGTGTATATTTAATTACATTTTCATGTATGTCAAACGTCCTGTATTTACCCACAACGAATTAAAGCTCACCTTGGTATAGTACCATGGGTAAATGAGTTCTACGAAGGTGAGGAGCCAGACAAACGTCAGTTGAAGCTTCACCATGCCCGGGGTGACGAAGGCACGGAAGCGCGTCGGAAGGACGATTGCGACAAATCGTTCGACGGCTACAAGCATGATGGAGTTGATGCCGAGGTAGAGCGTCGGGTAACGGACGATCACGTAAATACCACAGTTAGTAGCTGCCCAAATGTCGATGTGTAAAAATGCCATGATCCGCACCGGTATGTAGCAGCTCATGAGGATGTCGCCTGTGGACAAGACATTTCCGATAATCATAGTGTAAATAGTGACGAGCACTTACACCCCAGCACGAAAATCACCGATCTTAGTTACACATTAGTTTCCCGACATAATTACAATTCAGAAAGTTTCCAGGTATTATTTTTTTTTTCAACCAGGCTCCAAAAACGTTGTGAGGAGGCCATAACATGATTTCGATGACGCCCATTGATAACTGTTCAAGCTGCAATTTCCTATACCAGGCATCGAATAAGCATATGTCAGAAAGGTTATATGACAACTTCCACAAAGCCGGAAATCCTAAATAATGTTCATATATAAAAAGGACGGATACAAAGGAATCCATCGCAATGACATGTATTTTCTGTTCTTCAAAAAAGTGGAACACGTGCTGATAAGTCACGTATGGGCACAAGTCAAACACAACACGTAATAATGAAGAGCAGCAAAACCCATTTAGTGAAGCGCTGCACGACCGGACGTCTTCCATGAACAGCCGTCACTAAGTGGATGTAATTTGGTTTGATTTGCCGATAGCCTGAGGCAGAATTCCATAATACGGATGCTTTACCAAACTTGCCTTCTGTGGCATTCCCGGGCATACTGTGCAATGCAACTATTTCCTTTCTATCTCATGATCCGTAGACATCGTTCCCTTTACATAATCAGTTGGAATCCAGCTGATTATGTAAAGGGAACGATGTCTGTATTCCGCATAACAGTAACTCCGATTCTAGTCTCCGGCTTTCGTACGCCATTTCACAAAGGTACTTTAATAAACTTTAACATAAGTTTATTTCGTCCTTTCAGATCACGAATACAATGACTGAACTATGCACCGGTTTACTCTCGTTTCTCAGATCCAATGGAATTAAGCACAGGGTTACTATTTTTTCTCAGATCTAATGACAAATCAGACGGTTGATCAAACTTGTTAAAGCGTTTAAGCTGTATCACCAATAATTTTAGATAATGAACATAAATGTGTATGCTTAAATGCCAGGAGCAAAGTAAATACAACGAGTGAGTTATACATTATGGTAGCAGATATTGACCCTCACGTAATAGGTATCAAAGAATCATGGGTATATAAATATATAGTAGATGCTGAGTTAGCACTGACAGGCTACGTAATGGTTAGGAAGGGTAGACGAGAAAGAAGGGGAGGTGGAGTAATTTTATATATTAAAGAATCTACCCAAGCATATGATATAACACTGAAACGTGAAGCAGATTGTGAAGGAGCAATTTTGCGTAACATGGTTACCAAGAACTCAAAATAAAAAATAGGAATAGTTTATCGTAATCCTAACATAGGACAAGAGGAAGATGTAAAATTACAAAAGGCGATAAGGGAGGTGAGCACGGGGGAATGTGTTATAATGGGTGAGTTAAACCATGGCCATATACTGTGGAAATAATTAGAGAGTGCTGGGGGTGACGACCATCAGTTTCTACTTCTAACACAGGATTGTCTCCTTACTCAACTTGTCTTGGAACCAACCAGAGGGGGGGAATGTGTTAGATTTAATATTGTCTTCTCAAAATTAATTACTTGACAATGTTAAAATACACGAACCTTTGGGTTCAAGTGACCATGACCAGATCCATTTTAAAATAAAACTGAAAACAGAGACTACATATAAAAAAAACAATGCAAGAGGAACTTCAATAAAGGCAAACATAAAGAGATGAGAACATATCTAGCAAACACAGATTGAAATAAATTGCTGAAGAACAAGACGGCAAGATAATGCTGAACTTTTCTAAAATATGAGATCGAGGGCATTACTGGGAATTTTTTTCTATTAAGAAAACAATGAAAAGGTCCAGGAAGAAACACCTGTCTAAAGAGGCTATTAGAAAAATTGCTCACAAAAGAGATGTTGTGGGGAATATATAATCACACTGGAAATTTTGAAGACTACACAAACTACAAAGAGGCACTTAACGTAGCTACAACTGAATTTAGAAAAGAACCTTTAAAAAAAATTGCCAGGTAATATAAACAATTACAGCAAGAGTTTCTATGCTTATGTAAGGAGTAAACAAAAAGTTCGAGATACAGTCGGACCTCTGGAAAACAACAGTGGAAACATAATTTCAGAGTGGTTTCAAATGGCATAGGTCCTGAATGAGTATTTCAGCTCAGTTTTTACCACAGAAGGTATCAGCTCACTTCCAGAACCAGTTACTAAATTGGAAGGACATATATCAGAAAATTTAGGGCAGTAACTCCTGAAATAATATCAAAGGAAATTAACAAGATGAAAAATAATAAATCACCTGGACTTGGTGGGATACAACCAAAACTGCGTAAGGAAATTGTTGAGTAAATCAGTACACCACTTTAATGCTAGTAGTGTGAATATGTTTAGAAATAAAATTGACAGATATCTGATAAGGGCGGGCTATACATAGATGATAAAATTGTTGGACTCTCGATAAGCCAGTGGCTTCTTGTCCACTTGCCATCTGGAACTTGTTGTTTAGGATTTCAATCCTGTTACATTTTTTAAAATATATCTAATAACAACCTGTCACCCCTCTCTTCCTGAAAATTGTCATGGCGCTTAATTAGGTTGGCCGGGAGGCGTTGAAAGTATTTGTTAGCGGCGTCCGCGAACAAAAAATACGGGAAGATATTAAAGGCGAAGGTTTGCAAATTACTTTTCTGCACTGCACCTGACGAGCAATACCGTATACGACTTTGGATTCTGAGAGAAATGTTTATTCCGAGAGAATGTTGTATTTCACATTCGACACAATATGTCTACTCAGAAGACTACAGTAAGCAGGAAAGAAAACTGAGTCGGCAACGATAAGTTTGGCGCAGAATGTGCTAATTACTGGTCATAGATTTGTGAGCCATTTGCAGAGTTTCATAGCAAAAAACAACAGATAGAACTTTGAGTTCAACGCAGGACGCACGAAATGCTATTTCTCGTGTAAGGGTGGCGCGACCATACCGAAACTTGGCCGTAATGGCTTGTTCGACAAACTTGTAAAGCATCGCCCATATTTGTTGATCCTTGAAATAGGCACGAATGACCTATATTCGACAATGGCCGACGTTGCTAAATTGGGTCGTGAGCTGTTTCAGTTGGCGCGGCGCTGCGTTCATGATTACGGGGTAAAAACAATCCTGTTTTGTCCAATACTCCCCAGGGGACCGGGAGTTTTCGGGCTAAGACGTTACATTTCTTAGCAAAAGCTGAGCTGATTAATGCCTCCCTAAAACGTTTGTGTGCGACCGAAAACAACATGGCTGTGCATCAGCGAATCACGACCAAGCTACCGTCATTGCTGCTGAATGGGGTACACCTCAGCGATGCTGGCCTCAAAAGATATTACTTTTCCTTGCGCAGAGCCATTGTAACTGGTTTGGAGTATCGTTAGTTAATGTTTCCTTAGCCTATTTAACAAGGCAAGCAGATCGGCCTCTTGGGTTTGCCCTTTGTTTGTACGGCTACAGCTGCCTCTAATTAGCAGGAAAACGTACCAGGCCTGATAGCCCTTAATGTGGGCCGGGTCCAAGTAAAAATATTCGTACAGCCCAGGCCGAAAAACTTCAAGCTAATCATCAACTTGGCTTTGGGCTAAATTACTGCATAATTACATACGTAGATTTGCTAGGTGTAAGCACAACAAAAGTGTACATGGATTAGGCTGGGGCAAGTTATTTTATTATTTATACTTTAGTGGTTTCTGAATTTAGAATGCTATAACGGTAGGGGGCCTGACGAGGTTTTCCAATTCGGTCCATACACGGCACCTGTTAGACAAAATGTTTACATGCTGAATTCACGTTGTATATACGATGCCCTCTATGTATGCTCTGGGGCAGCAGTAAACATGCGGCTGTATTTACAATTTACAACATAGAATAAATGCTGTGAAAAGAATTCGGATTGATAAAATTAATCTAGATAATTTGGAAAATTGAAGGCATCACAAAAATGATTCATCAGCTCATTGGCCACACGTTTCAAACAGCAATTCACTTGACCAATACAATGCAGTAACGTAGTCCTTTGTTCCTACTATATGTGAATAAGACCTTGATTTGCTATTATGCATCATGCATTGCCGTTATTTCCATGCCCAACTACTGCACCATATTCTACTCGTGGTGGTGGTGGGTTAAATGATGCTGGGTTCATTATGTAAATATTATAGAGCACTTATCTTCCAGCAAAACCACCGATATTAGTTATACAATACTTTCACGGCATATCGACACTTCAGCAGGTTTTTCAGGTATTTTTTTCCCATGCAGGCTCCAAAACGTTGTGAGGAGGCCCCATATCATGATTTCAAGGACGCCCATTGATAATTGTTCAAGCTGCCCAGCCGTAAACCAGGCATCGAATAAGCATATGTCAGAAAGGTTGCATGGCAACTTAAGTTTAACCTATCCTTTCAGATCACGAATGCAATGACAGAACTGTGCGTTGGTTTACTCTAGTTTCTCAGATCCAGTGGAATTAAGCACTTGGTTACTCATGCTTCCAATATCTAGTGGCAATTCAGACGGTTGATCAAACTTGTTAAAACGTTTCAGCTAAATCGTCACCTACTACAAATGTACTTCATCGGTGACTTAACCATGGTTATTCCTGGTACAGAATGGATAGGTGTCTAAAATGTACGGAAAAGATGGAAACATATACTATATGCGGCAGGACAAATTAATGCCCCGTATCATTGATTAAATATATCGTTTTATCTTCAAGCCAAAATGTCAAAAGAGAGTTTATCGTTGCAAATTCCATTGTATATTTGCCACTAAAAGGATACACAATAATTAAAACGACATCTGTGCCTTTCAAACGTTCATTTGACATCACCGTATCATACAATATCAAATCGACGACACATGAAGACGCATGTATTTTAAATATTATTAGTATCATTATTATTATTATATAGACGGAAAAGAGTAATAGTATATGGAGTGGTTTCAAACATGAAATAATATATATGACCACAAAGATCATTATTTGGAGGAATAACCTTAGCCATATAGTTATAAAATCAAATACAGCACATGACATAATTAGATCTGCTGATAATTCGGAAACAGCAGCTATTGGTGATTAAGGATTGTAGAGCTGTGGCTGGAGAGCATGTCACGACAAAACACAAGCCAGCGGTGTTCGTTGTGCGCATGCTGAAGAAGAAGACCGTGGGCCGAAGGACTTGTTAATTGGTGGAGGTACAAAGACGACGTCGCTCTTGAGTACAAGGACAGTTAATTATGAAGAGCATTTGTGGAAGCTGCGGAAGAACTATGTGAAAGAACATCGGGAATGTGCGAGGTGTCAAGGAGTAGTAACCAATAATGCGAAAGAAGGAAGCCTATCTAATAAGCTAGATCAGGATGGTGGAAATAAGATGATATATAAAATGGCCCGAGACAAGGATGATAACAGTAAGAACGTAAATGATGGAACGTTGATAAAGGATAGAAATGGGAAATTAATGACAGAACAAGAGGCAGTGCCGAAGGTCTGGGAAAGCTACTCCAATGAGCTACTGATCCAGGATGGAAATAACAACGTTCTGGAATTACCATAGTATGTAGAGGGGAAAGTGGATTTAACTGACATTACGGATACAGAGATGCAAACCGGGATGAAAGGGATGAAGAAGAAAAGAGCACCTGGTATCGATGAGATGCGTGTGGAGATGGTTGCGGCAGCGGGGGGGAGAGAAATCAGCTGCACAGGCTTCTGAATACATGTATGAGGCAAGGTAAAGTACCAAACGAGTGGCGGACATGACTAATTGTCCCAATATGGAAGAGGAAGGGAGATGTGCCAGTCCCAGGGAAATACCGCCGCATCACACATCTAAGTCACATCATGAGGCTGCTAGAGAGGATCCTGGATGGGAGGATCCGAAAGCGAATAGAACAAGACTTGGGTGAAGAACAATGGGGATTCAGAACAGTGAGTGGGACAACTGATGGGATATTTGTATTACGACAGCTGGTAGAGAAGGGGTTGGAGATGCAAGGGAGAATGGCAGTGGGATTTGTGAACTTGGAGAAGGCCTATGACAAGTACCCAAGAGAGATGGTGACGGCAGCAGTGAGATGGGTAGGAGTTCCAGAATCAGAAGCAGTAGTAGCAATGTGTGAGAACAAAAGGAGAGTTGTGGTTGTATCTGGGTTGTCAGAAGAGTTTCCAGTTAACACGGGTTTGATGCAAGGAAGTTCCCTTAGTCCATTCGTGTTTATAGTGGTGATGGAACTAATCAGCAGCAGGATCACCACGATGTTCTCAGGATGATGATGTATGCAGACGATATACATTGCTTGTGGTGATCTTGTGAGTGGTATTGCATGTAGAGATGTGACTTACGAATGTTTTCCTATTGTTTATGCAAATCAAATATGTCATTGCGTATATCAACAGTATTTGATTGTCATGCTTCCACTTATAGCGAAACGCATTCCTGTTTTCCCAGTAACACGTAGCTGCTGCCAATACACCAGTACGTTTCGTTCGATCAATTCAGCATTTTCAGTAGCTACTTATTGGTTGCATACAATTCCTTCACGACATTTCTATATGTAGTGCTTATTTCATAATTCATATAATCTCTCTCCACTTGCCTCCCCCTCCCTCCACCTCCTTCTCTCCACCCTCATTCCCTCACTCTCTCTCTTTCCCTCCATCCCCCCTCTCTCTCGCTACTACATAAATATCCATGGAATACTGATATCGAGCACACAGGTCACTCCAAATTATATATAATGCTAAATGTATGTGCACTTATAAACTGCCTGAGCTGCATCAACTAATTACGATTGAGATAATGTGGACTCACTGATGGCGAGGTTGATGAGATAGCTGTTGGTTGCGAACTTCCTGTTCTCTTTTTTGAAAAATACGGCCAGCGCGGCGACATTCAACAAGACGCCGGCTATGCCAATGGTCGCCAGGGTAGTGATCAGGTAGAAGTTGGGCGACGGCATTCCATGGCCTAGCGATGTTGCATTGCCAACGTCGCTAGCAAGAGTGGTGAAGCCCACGTCAAGATTTGGGTATGAGGTTGTCATCTTTAGCTGGTTAATGAAAACCCTTTGTAAAAGTATTGTATAATTCACACAACACAACATTGCTGGCTTCCATTTAATAAGACAAACATGTAATTTTATAATTCATGAACAAAACACTGATTATTCTGTATTGATTAACAAAACTACTTACTTACCAACTTACTTACTAACTTACTTATTTACATACTTACTTACTCATCATTTACTTACTTATCCTTTTCGTACCATAGTTGGTGCATAAGGCCACATCTGCTTCACAATACATGCATTTGTATTGAAAGTTACATATATGAGATACATATTTTTAGCGTTAGCTTGTGGTCAAATAATTATATCATAGAATTGAACTGTTGATACCCTTACGAAATAGTCTATGGCTGACGTACCGGATTCTGCTAACGAGCACTGATTCGTCGTCAGCCGTCTATGCCGCTGGTTCCTAGCGTCTGAGCAGTCGATACACAGATCACTGCGGCTCACTGACGTCCACGGTTATATAGCTGCGTGCGGCGTTCTGCAGTTAAATGATGGTGTAATGGTGTAG
Organism: Lamellibrachia columna; assembly: GCA_963662155.1. NCBI lineage: Eukaryota > Metazoa > Annelida > Polychaeta > Sabellida > Siboglinidae > Lamellibrachia > Lamellibrachia columna. Next base: position 43,772,609 of record OY759272.1, read on the forward strand.
CGCAACTTACATGCACGAAAGTGGTAGTCACAGCTCACAATTTCCACGTCATTAATTACAGTAGGATATTTGTTTATGAACATGTGATAGTTGTTATAGCGACGTCTGCGATGGCTTGTTGGCCGTCGTATTCTGAAATATATCCTGTATGATGTATCACATACACACGCACGCACGCACACACACACACACACATACACACACACACACACACACACACACACACACACACACACACACACACACACACACACACACACACACACACACACACACATACATACACACACAAACACACACACACACAAACACACACACACACACACACACACACACACACACACACACACACACACACACACACACACACACACACACACACACACACACACACACACACACACACACACACACACACACACACATACACCAATTATATGTACTGCCGTATTTGCATCAGACACAAAATTCCAAAATTAAGTGAAGATAACAATCTCCCACACATTGTACTCATCACAATTAACAGCTAGTCTTACCAATGCTTTAAACGTTATTCAAGAAAGTATATAATTAGCAAATATGAGTCAGAAAATGTTATTCCGCATTGTTATCAATGCGAGAGAAACATACCTGTATAGTTTTTAACTAGAATTGAGTGCATCATGCATTTTGGTAAAATGAAGGCTAGTTATGTATGTAATTTCATATAGCGATTATAGTGACATAATGAACCAATAAGTGTTCAAAAGACTAGATAAAAACAATACAATGCATCTTAAACATTCGGAAAATAAACATCAAAGGTGAGGGGATGTTATCCGCCATCACTACATGAATATGTTCCATTATGTTGAACAACTATGTATTCAACTAGACATCACTACATGAATATGTTCCATATGTAGTACAACAATGTATTCAACTAGACATCAGTACATGAATATGCAACTGATTAATAACAGTAACCAAATGTGTATAACATCGCACTGGTAAATAATATAAATCTCCACGCACAGCTGATAGCGCAGACGGATGGCGACCCACTTTTCGCCAAATACTGCTGCCAAGCCAAATTCACCGGAAGCGTCTGAATACAATTTAACGACTGATGATTTTTTTTATCTAAAAATGCACTCTTGCCATTTAATGCATACAGGAACAGTTGCCATGCATGTACATCAGCACGGGCTTCGTGATAGAGTGTCACATAATGATGTGGATGTTGTAGTCCGATGGTGAGATTGATGAACCGTCTTACAAATGCTCGCCCGCATGGTGCGACTAAGCAACCAGAACTGAGGAGTCCAATAAGAGACTGTAATTCACGTAAAGTTACCTTGCGTCTGTTAACCATGGAATCTACCAATGACGTAGCTTTTTGTCAGCAGGCAACCGTAGTTCCATCTTATCAGTATCAACTTCAGTGCCATACACTATTTAACATGTAGATGGCAGACAGCGTTTGTCCTTGTTTAAAGGTATTCACAAGAGCTGTGATAAAAGTTCAAACGACAACAATGAATCCTTGCAAACTGCATTATATGCTGGGCCGACGAATATAGAGTCGTCAAGTAGATGTGCCAGCAGTACAGACATAAATAAAACACCCGTTAGTAAGTTAGTAGTTTATAGGGGGGTGATTAATGATGTAACTCTATGAGCAGCAGTCGGCAATTCTTAGCGTGACCTTATATTGACCTATGATATTCGCGTTTTATATTCGCGTTCACAAAACATCCCGTTTTCTATTAGATGTCAGAAACACAAGCGTTCTGACAAAAAGGTAATAATTTCACACTTTTACATAGTTATTGTCAGGTATCTTTAGTAATATACATATAAGAATGCATACATACGTAAACTATGTGTTTATTGCATGTTTGTAAGGTTTCACGTTTCATGAAAAAACGTACGTTTTTGACGAGAGGGTCCTTCGACTATACAACAGCAAAAGCCAGATAGACAAAACATTGTATGGCGAGTGACTTTCCCTAACAGATGCCCCCCTTTCGACCCCTCCTAGCTTAATGGAATCACGGGCAACGTGTAAAATGTATCTTGTCAGCTGGGTTGGTACGCATGTGGCGCTGTTCAAGTCATTGCCCCCAATTTGCAAAAACATACCATCTACAGATGGTTGTAAATCAAAGTCTCGAATGACCGCTTGCGCGAAAAGCAAACAGGCCCCTATTGTCCCCGCACATCCAAAAGACACTAACAGTGGATCCAGTCCAGCATTCCCAATGCCGTGTGTACGACACGATAATCTGGCGTTCGAATTATGTCCCAGGAACAAGACCCGCTTGGGGCGAAGTAAACACTGTGCGGCCATTCACCGACAGTTGGACTGGCGTGTCGACACTTTAGAATCTATCTAGGCCCACCCCTTCAGCTTCAAAGGCTGTCAACAAACTGATTGACATGTAACCCACAAGTATACCCACCGTCGAAGCAGATACTGTGCAGCGTGTTTCTCGGCAAGGGTATACACAATATTCTGGCACAACGCACGTATGTTAACGAATAATATAATAGTACTAATACAGTAATAACGTCTCGAAAAATTGTCACATCTACTTCTACCAACAATGGCGACACAACTATATCGTCACGTGATCGTGTTGCGTCTGACCTTTAAGGGGTTGTCTGGAGTAATGTCAAAAATAACATAGCAAAGACATAAATTAAAGCCAAAGGGGCAATCTTTTTTTATTACTTTCTGACGTAGCCATGAAAATTACCTCCAAGGCAACCAAACTTCTCCTCATATATCTGCTATACATATACACATGTCAATTTGTCAAAAATGTACATTTAGTTTCTCAAAGCGATCAAAATTTCCAGAAGAATTAAACCAAAACATCGCCACCTCCTACCTCGCCTACGCGTAGTGCCAAGGCTACCGTAAAATCGATGTAAACGACAAGGCGTCGTTCAGTTTCACCGAAACTCCGTTCGGCGGCGCTGCTATTACAATTATGTATTTATGTTTTAATTGTGCGTCCGTGCGTGCGTGCGTTCCTCATTGCTTGTAATGATGTCTATGTCTCAGTATTACTTGTATTTCTTTTTGTATGCTATATATGACATGTCATATTCTTAGATAATTAGCTTTATTCATATTATCATCATATTGCAGGAGCAGGTGATTTTCAAGTCACACTGCTTCATTGCGCCAACCGACCACAGCTATAAATTGTTACTAACTTTAAGGAACATGTTTTATTCCCACCAATATACCGGTTAACATGTGTGGTTATACAAAGTATAGCTGATGCATTGCAATATTATGTGCGGACATGGCTTACACGATTAATCTCTCAATATTGTATCACGAGTGGTTGAATAACACTTCAGGGAGTTAACTACCCCTAACTGTTGTTTGGAAAGACATAAAATATGCAGCAGGGATTACGATTATATCACTATTACCATAGTCTGACTGGTACTGTGAATGCGTTGTCTATACTAATTAATATATATTTCCTAGAGACGTTGCATTGCCAACGTCGGTGGTGTTTCCATCCTGGTAGCTTGCATTTCGGAATTCACTCCCGAGAGTGGTGAAGTCCACGTCAAGATTTGGGGATGAAGTTGTCATCGAGTATGTCATCTTTAGCTGGTTAATGAAAACCATCCGTAAATCTACTGTGTAATTCACACAACACAACATTGTTGGCTTCCATTTAATATAACACAAATTTTATTTTATAATTTATGTACAAAACATTGATTATTGTGTATACTTACTTACTAACTTACCAACTTATTTACCAACTTATATATTTACATACATACACACTTACTTACTTACTTATTTATTTACTTATTTACGCATCATTTACTGACTTATCCTCTTCGTACCATAGTTGGTGCATAAGGCCACACCTGCTTCACAATATATGTATTTGTATTGAATGTTACATATATGAGATATGTATTTTTACAGTTAGCCTCTGGTCAAGTAAGTGTATCATATAGTTGAACAGTTGATGTCCGACTTACGAAATAGTCTATTGCTGACATACCGGATTCTGCTACTGAGCAATGATTAGTTGTTATGCGCCGATACCGCTGGTTGCTGGCGTCTGAGCAGTCGATACACAGATCACTGCGGCTCACTGACATCCACGATTATATAGCTGCGTGCGGCAGTCTGCAAATAAATGATGGTGCAATCGTGTAACGCAACTCACATGCACGAAAGTGGTAGTCACAGCTCACAACTGTCACATCATTAATTACATTAGGATATGTTGTCACGCACGCACGCACGCACGCACGCACGCACGCACGCACGCACGCACGCACGCACGCACGCACGCACGCACGCACGCACGCACGCACGCACGCACGCACGCACGCACGCACGCACACACACACACACACACACACACACACACACACACACAAACCTAGTTGTACAAAGGCTTTATGCATTATTCAAGAAAGTATATAATTAGCAAATATGAGTCAGAATGTGTTATTCCGCTTTGTTATCAATTCAAGAGAAACATATATGTACAGTTTTTAACTAGAATTGAGTGCATCATGCATTTTGGTAAAATGAAAGCTAGTTATGTAAGTAATTTCATATAGCGATTATAGTGACATAATGAACCAATAAGTGTTCAAATGATTAGATAAAAACAATACAATGCATCTTAAATATGACATTCAGAAAAGAAACATCAAAGGTGAGGGAATGTTATTCGTCATCACTACATTAATATGTTACATATGTAGTACAGCAATGTAGTCAACTAGACATCACCACATGAATGAGCAACTGATTAATAGCAGTAATCAAGTATGCATAGCATCGCATTGGTAATAATCTAAATTTCCACGCACAGCTGATAGCGCAGACGGATGGCGAGGTGGAGAGGAGGAGGTGGGTCTCGAATAGCATCACTATTCGTCCTGTCACCTCAGCCCTCAGCTCCGTCTGAGAAGACAGGAATGACCTGACAAAGACAAGTGTTATGAAGTGGTCGAAGTTCATTATACATCAATGGAGACATTACATTACATCATAGTTATGCGAATATAGCGGCGAAATGCCGCAGCTTCCCATCTGTCCATGTGTGGAATTTGGAGGTCTGTAAAACCTTTGCAAGTGGCTGGTATCGCCGCGCCATAGCGGAACGAGTGACATTTGTAAAGTGCACGATTGTAACCCGCGAGTACCAAGCAACCGGATAGTTGCTTGGAGAAATAGGACCTAGTCACAGCACGTACTTTGATAAGCAAATAATGGGCCATGTCTGGAGCATTTATTATTTTCAATTTTAATTTTTTTTAAATGACTGATAGCAAACCGCAAAGTTCGGTTAGCTTCACCCTTATGTCCTGAAGCAAAGTCGACATCACTGTAATGTATAAGTTGGTCCGGTGACACACCTGGACGAACTGTAATTTTGCCGAAACGAAGGAAACCCTGAAATGCCAGTAAGAACATGGCCGCCACAGCTCGCTGCATATAGGCATCCGCTATAACTGCCTTAGTAGCGAGGACAAGGTGAGTCAGAATGGAAATATCAATAGGTCGACGAGATACCAATTAAACGGGCCTTTTGTAAACTGCTATTTATAATTTCTTAATGTAGAAGTTGGTAGCTGGATCAGCCGACCCAACTTTAACGTGATTGAAACGCCGTAGAAACCATTGTTGCAGATGAATGGCATGAGGAACACAAATATGTGATGAAGCTTCCCAAATGTTTGTGTGAAAAGGGAAGTGTTTTTTCCCAGGGATCGGAATACAAGGTAGACCCTCGGTATTTGGAAGCAGCGGCGATGTGTAAAAGGTAAAGGTAAAGGTACGTTCTTATATAGCGCGGTATCCGGTCCATAGGACTGCTCAAAGCGCTTTACACTTCACCCCCTGGCAGACCTGTTCATTCCAAGGCCATCTCAACTTCTTTGGGAAGTATTCAGCCACGCTGCAATTGCTGCGCGAAGGCTATTCGTTCACATATCCACCACTGTCTGTATTGCCAGGTACTCATTTATACAGCTGAGTGAACGGTGGCAACGTGGGGTGATCAAACTTGCCAAAGGTTCGAAGCGACCGCAGGGGGATTTGAAACCGGGTTCTCTCGATTGAGAGTCCGGCCTTCTAACCGGTATGCTATCGCGCCCCGCGTGTAGCTCGCGAGTTAGTTGCGAGTGCCGCTTGACCCAACTGACGATCTGATGAATGAGCACGTGCGATGTCAGGTGGGCTGGTATGGTACAGGTTTCACGTCCAGCCATGGAGCTGACTGTTTCGCCTCGAAAAACTGAAATCGCGAAAGTCGATCGGCGATTACGTTTTGGTAACCTGGTACCGTGTTTACATCGAAATAAAATGTTGCATTTCAGACATGCCAGCACTAGCTGTCGTACCAGTCTCATAATGCCACGATTCTTGGAAGTTGTTGTGTTGAATATGGCAAACACACCTGTATTGTCAGTAATAACCAGAATACAGTGATTTAAAAAACAATTATGTAACAAGAACTAGAGGATACAGTTGAAGAAGAGTTATATCCGCTGATGAAAATGGTCTATGCCATTTACGTGCGACCCATTTTTTGCCAAATACTGCTGTAAAGCTAAATTCACTGGAAGCGGCGGAATACAATTGAATGACTGATCAAAACATTAATTTCTTATCTGAAAACATACTTTTGCCATTAAACGTATAAAGGAACAGTTGCCATACATGTCAGTCAGCACGGGCTTCGTGATTGAGTACCACATAATGATGTGGACGATGTATTCCGATGGTGAGATTGATGAACCGTCTTACAAATGCTCGCCCGCATGGTGCGACTAAGCAACCAGAACTGAGGAGTCCAATAAGAGACTGTAATTCACGTAAAGTTACTTTATTAATGGAATCTACCAATGACGTAGCTTTAGCATTTTTGTCAGCAAGCAACAGTAGCGCCATCTCATCAGTATCAACTTCACTGCCTTACACTGTTTAACAAGTAGATGGCAGACAGCTTTTGTCTGTGTTCAAAGGTATTCCCAAGAGCTGTGATAAAAGTTAAACGACAACAATGAATCCATGCAGACTGAGTTATATGCTGGGCCGACGAATATAAAGTCGTCAAGTAGATGTGTGACACCAACTATCCCCAAACGCTTTTACAAAAACCATTGCACGTTGCACAACTTAATTTCTCAAACAATTGACAACTGACTGAAGAACCCATAGGAAGAATTTTGTCTGGGTAAATTTTGTCATCCTACACAATCCCCAATAACGGGTAATATTGCGGTCTGTGCACGTGATGTTGCCTTTGGGTCACAGGGTGTAATGCTATTTCGAGTTGAATGATGCCAGAGTGGGCCAGCAACATAGACATAAATAAAACACCCTTTAGAAAGTTAGTAGTTTATAGGGGGTGATTAATTATGTAACTCTATGGACAGCAGACGGCAATTCATAGCGTGACATTTTATTGACCTAGCGGGTCCTTTGCCTATACAACAGCAAAAGCCAGATAGAAAAAAAAACATGTATGGCAATTGACTTTGCCTAACAGATGCCCACGTTAGGCTCAGCGACCCCTCCTAGCTTAATGGAATCATGGGCAACGTGTAAATATATATCTTGCAAGCTGGGTTGGTACGCATGTGGCGCTGTTAAAGCCATTGCCCCAAAGTTACGAAAGCCGCTTATTACATTGTGGATTGACAACACTAGAGACCAGAAGAGGAGACCAAATAAAAGTGTTTAAACATGTGAACGGTTATGAGGATGTTGATAGGAATATGTTCTTCGAACTTAAATAAGGCAGTAGAACCAGATGACAGGAAGCAGCATTAGCTAAGGAGCAGTGCTGGTTGGACACGAGAACGTAATCTTTCTTACATAGGGTGATAAATGAACGGAACAAATGGCCAAATGGTTGTGTTAATGCTAGTAGTGTGAATATGTTTAAACATAGAAATGACATATATATATATATATATGATAAGGGCGGGCTACACATAAATGATAAAATTGTTGGACTCTCGATAAGCCAATGGCTTCCTTGTCCACTTGCCATCTGGAACTTGTTGTTTGGGATGGCAATGTTGTTAAATCTTGTTAATTTTTTTTTATTTCCAAAAGAGACCATCTACCGATCGTGATAAATCAATGTCACGAATGGCCGCTTGCGCGAAAAGCAAACAGGCTCCTATTGCCCCACAAATGTTTGCCCCACAAACGCAAAATGTTTTTCCCGTAATGGGTCCTGGCAAGCAGCGGTCGTGATTGGCTACGGAGAATTGCTGACCTCCGAACTCTTGACAGCGTTTGTGGTGGCAAAAATTACGCGTTGCTTGAAACTAAATGTTTCAGAAATAACTGCACTACAGTTGAGTGTTTGCCCTTTTCCTGAATGTTTTTCATATGTGGAAGTACTGGAAATCATTGATATATTATATATTAATCTTACCAAACAATTTGACGAAAGTATATCATGAAACTCTTACTTTAGCGTATCATCTGTCACTGTCACTGACAGCTAGGCAAGTTGTTCAAAGTTTATTCGGGGTAGCTTGTGTGGTGCAGTGGTATAGCAGTTGACTTCAGTTATAGTGTTTCGCTTTCAGCTTTGTGGGTCGGACTTTTATTTTTTCCTTTTTTGATATTTTCTTCATTTATGTTATATTATGGCACCAATTGAGCATTACTTTTATAGGTAAATTACACTAAAATTAAGTCGAAAGCTTTGCAATTAAACTAACAACAAAATATGTCTAGTTTAATTCCACTATCTTAAAAAAAAATTTATTATATATCCTGCTACCTACTAGTATTTTTTTATACCCCAATGGCAAAGTAAAGTTAATTAATAGCCAATTTCTTCACCATGAATCCTTCTTTATCATGTACCTAATTAAAATTATATGGTTCACATTATTAATATTGGTTATTAAGGCATCTGTATATGTTGGGACTAGTAAAATGTATGCCCCAAACACGGAATGCCTTTTTGCCATGTTCTATTGTTTGTTTTCTCAAAATAGTCAATACTTCTTTTCTAAGCTTTCATGGCACATAATATTTTTAATCGAGTGATATTGTTAGCAATAATATTTGTTATACTTTCTCATATTGTGCTCATGGCTTCTTTTGTTTGTTTTATATGATTGTAATAAATAATTATTGATTGACTGAAAGTTTATCCCTGCTTTTATGGCGCCACAATTCTAAGAGTAATCCACGTTGATTTCATGTGTTTATTATATTTTGTACAATTACAAAAAACTTTTTGATTTATCAAAACAAGTGCAAATGAAATTACCGTTATTTTCAACAGTTCAAGTTGAAGCCACGTGTCCTTGTTGACATAGGTTCAATTGAACACGTGTATTGCTGTTATGAATTAGATATTTCGGAGGTCAACTATTCTCAGTATCCAATTATGTCCGCCTAAGGCACTACTTGCCAGGACCCATTATGGGAAAAAATTGCGCCCCGCACATTCAAAAGACACTAACAGTGGATCCAGTCCAGCATTCCTAATGCCGTGTGTACGACAGTGCTGATGGAATCTGGCGTTCGGACTATGTCCCAGGAACTAGACCCGCTTGGGGCGAAGTAAACACTATGCGGCCATTCACTGACAATTAAACTGGCGTGTCGACACTTTAGAATCTATCTAGGTCAATCCTTTCGGCTTCAAAGGCTGTCAACAAACTGATTGACACAGAACCCACAGGTATACCTACCGTCGAGTCTATGCAGCGTGTCACGGCTTGGTATACACAATATTGCGGCACAACGCACGTATGTAAACGAATAATATAATAGCAGTAATACAGTAAAAACGTCTCGAAAAATTGCCACAGCTGCTTCTACCAACAATGGCGACACAACTATATTTTCACGTGATCGTGTCGTGTCTGACCGTTAAAAGGTTGTCTGGAGTAATGTCATAAATAACCTAGCAAATATATAAAGGGGCGATCTTTTACTTTCTGACCTAACCATGAAAATTACCATCTAGCGCACCCAAACTTCTCCTCATATATCTGCTATAAGTATACACATGTCAAGTGGTCTAACTAGTACATTTACTTTCTCAAAACGAAAAAAAATAAAAAAATAATTAAACCAAAACATCGCCATCTCCTGCGTCGCCTACGCGTAGTGCCAAGGCTACCGTAAAATCGGTGTATATGACAAGGCCTCGTTCAGTTTCACCGAAACTCCGTGCGGCGGCGCTGCTATTACAATTATGTATTTATGTTTTAATTGTGCATGCGTGCGTGCCTCATTGCTTGTAATTATTATGTATATGTCTCAATATTAGTTGTATTTTTTTCTGCGTGCTATATATGACATGTCATATTCCTAGATAATTCGTTTTATTCGTATCTTCATCATATTGTGTCATATATGTTTTTAGGTATCTCTGAATGGACTTTATCCATATTTACGGCTCTATTTTAATACAGTTGCCTTTTTTAATATAGTAATTACGTTGGCACCAGTATAAACGTATAATTTAAACAAACTGCGGAATATAATAGAAATAACTTCAATAAAATATTATTATTACTTTGTCGCAAAATTATATATTAGTATGTGTCTGTGGATACCACTTATTTATCTAGAGATCAGCTTTTGCCACCTCCCATTATCAGGGAGAAGTTAAACACAAAATAAGACACATGCGCGTAGATTGCAGCATATAAGGCATTCTTCAGGAAAAGTATCGTGTTTTTATTCGGCATGTAGATGTTTCACACATAAAAAAATAGATTGTTAAAACTACATCACAACGAGATATGTAATCATCACCATTTATTAATTTACTTCAACTTATGACATTTTATTAGTTGCAGTACTGACGCACGCGCACACATCTAATAATAATAAGTATATTTGTATAAGGCACATGTGATAAAATACATAATTTATGAAATTAATAAGTTACATAAATTAGTGCAATAATAACTAATAATTAATAAATAGCAGCGCCGCCACACGGAATTTCGGTGAAACTGAACGACGCCTTGTCATATGCATAGATTTTACGGTAGCCTTGGTACTACGCGTAGGCGCCGTAGGAGATGGCGATGTTTTGGTGATTATTTTTTTATTTTGATCGTTTTGAGAAACTAAATGTACTTTGTTGACCATATGAAATGTGTACATGTACCGGAGATATATGAGCTAAGTTTGGGTGTTCTAGGTGGTCGTTTTCATGGTTAGGTCAGAAATTAACAGATCGCCCCGCCAGTATATTGAGCCAGTCCGCTGAGAGCGTACCTGCTTAGTTATTTAGTGGTGCATTTAACGCATCACATATGAACATTACTACATCACAGTTACATTGGACAAACCACATATCCGACCATATTAGAAGATGTGCCCAAAAGTAGTACGAATTTGCGGCTTTACATAGGCTATCACTATTCTGCCAAATTGTTGTGCCTTAATGTCTACCATAATCTGGTACGATAGTGGTAGTTTTGCTTGAAGATACACTTTTTGTTTCCAAGAATCTTTATATAATTTAATATAAATAATATTATTAATAAATGTAATTTTTAGCACAGTAAAAAAGTGATTTATGTTTCTGTGGTGGATGGTTGGAATGTTAATGTACTATTAATGCAACCTTAATACCCCTGCTGCCACGCGAGTGGTATCGTCCACCACTCGCACCTGTTCACCGCTGGGGTGGCGAGGCACTGCCATTCCGGTTTTGAAAATCATCGAAATGAGTTGATATATTTACAAACTTTATTTGACCACCACCTCCTCTCCTCCACCTCTGATTTCTTAATGTTGCAATACATGTCATAGCATGGATTATTTATGATGTCTTCTATGTCATGGATGGGCAGGTAGCCCATCAACTTTGATTTAGTATGGTAATTACCTATTTCATGTGTTGTATGATGTTTTCTGTAACCAACCATGTATGTGCAGGTAGCCCCTCACCTTTGATGTATTATGGTGATTACCGATTTCATAGGTTTTGTGCGTACACTGTTGTTTTATTGGGTACACCAATAACTGGTTATAATCGACTTGCATGTACAATTATTATGTTTACTGGTGTACTTGTGATACATACAACCTGGCATTAAAATATGTCCTTTACCAACGTTTACTTATGTATCCGCCTCCCTTATTCCTACAGCAAACGAGCTGCGGCCACACTTGAAACTAGACCAGCGACTCACTACCCATTCGACACCACAGGAAACATAAATACTAGTTCGTAATCGCAATGTACACGTATTTAATGTGTGTATATATAATAAATATTGTTGAAACAATCGCCAAAAACAAAATAAAACATTAAACCGCCTTGTCAAAATCTCCATGCGGACAGGTCTTCTACTATTTGCCTTACGATGTGTGCTATGCGTGTTTTAGTATTACGACGAAAGGTTATATAACAAGTGGGCCAGGAAGCCATTGGTTATTAGTCCAACATTTTTCATCTATGTGTAACCTCCTGATATATTTGTAAACCTTTTTTTAAAACATATTCACGCTGCTATTATTTGCACAATATATACCTAATTTGTTCCATAAATTTATTGTCCTGAGTGAGAACGAGTATTTCGTGATATCCAATCTACACTGATCCTTTGCTAATGTTTCCTCATGTCCCCTAGTTGCATTCTCTTTCTTGAGAGAGACCAAACTATTTCTATAACTATTTTAGAACCTATTCAATATCTTAAGCACTTACATTTTATCTCCTCTTAACCGCCTTGTCGCTATGGTTGCTTAAGTCGTTCTTCATAACTAAGGTCTCTCAGTTCTGGGATAATTTTAGCTGTTCTCCCCTGTATTCTATCCAGCATATATATATATATATATATATATATATATATATATATATATATATATATATATATATATATATATATATATATATATATATATATATATATATATATATATATATATATATATACATATATATATATATATATACATATATATATATATATATATATATATATATATATATATATGTATATATATATATATATATATATATATATATATATATATATATATGTATATATATATATATATATATATGTATATATATATATATATATATATATATATATATATATATATGTATATATATATATATGTATATATATATATATATATATGTATATATATATATATATATATATATATATATATATATATATATATATATGTTGCTTTATGCACAGGTATAATTACCTTTTTGTTCCGTATGTGTTACATTTCTTCGAATCAACACAACAATTACATTACCCTTTGAAGCTGCAAAACGACATTACTCAGACATTTTCATATAAGCACTTTTTATGGTCTTTTCTTTTACGGTAATACCTAGAACATTCTATCCCATTTTATTATTTACATCCACGTTCCCGTGTCCTTTGTGTGGGCATTCAAATTCCCCAAACAGGATTAACATCTGCCATTTTTCAAAACATTGAATTAACACTTTGTAACATGTTTAAAATAAATGTTGCGTCATCCGCAAATTTAAGTACGTTGCTTTTTATATTATCGTCCAAGTTATTGATATATATATATATATATATATATATATATATATATATATATATATATATATATATATATATATATATATATATATATATATATATATATATATATATATATATATATATATATATATATATGAGCTTCCATTTGTTACATTAAATTAGGTGTTTTCACAAGAATGGTGTTTAAAAAAATAGTTTATTACTTAGGCAGCAAACTACCGTACTGTTTTCACTAGATCAGCCATTATTGTTGTTTATATTATGTACGGATATTAGGTAATATTTGCGGACCCAAAATTGAGGAGAGAAAGGTCGATGTTATAAAGAAGTTCTAACTACAAGGCCAAGGGCAGCGATCGCATCATTCAAGAGCAAGGTCATGTCAGTGTGACAAACGCACGCGCAAAACAAAATAGATATCAGATCAGCTTAATTATGATAAATCATCTTATACAGGGTTTGGTATCAAACATGCAACATTGCATAGCGCATGTAATGCAATCTATTAATTTACGTACCTCTCTTCGAAAATTCCGTAAATGTAGCACGCGAAAACAATAGCTACAGGTAAGCAGCCGATGTGATAGTGTGAACATTTGTTATGCAACTTGCGCATGCGCTATTTTAAACTAAACAGTATATTGACAGCTACGGTGAAAAGTGGATCAAAGTGGGCGGGGCGATGGATATACTGTTTGGGAAAACAGAATTCGCGAGCGAGACAAGGTTTAAGTGCAAAGCGGTCGCACAAAAATGATGTACGCCGGGCCCCTAGGGAAGTAAACAGGCCTGGGGGGGAGCTTTCATCCACCATCCCGCAGTAGCAGCTTAAGATGCAGCCAGCTTTTTATGAAGGATGCCCTGGCCTCGTCCCTGCCCCGTCGGATAAGGGAGTTTGTTGTTTCCTCATCTTTCACGACACTGCCTGGGCTCCAGCCCGAATTTGTTTTTTTTAATCTGGTGATACTTCTCGACCTCATCAAGGACGAGGTCGAATTCATGGTCGGAAATCTCGCCATCAATCACGGCAGTGGACACGTGGTCTGCAATAGTATTTAGCTAACCGAGGGCAAGTAATCGGATATCGTCATGTTTCTTGGCCTTCACGGCTAGGCCGCGGCTAACAACCCCGAGTAGCCCACATGCCAGAGCCTCCGCTTCCAGGGAGCAAACCACAGTAGAGAATTGCATTGGTGGCCATGTTAACGTTTTGTCTCATTATAAGAAAACCTGACCATCAAAAAGCGAGCGTTGTGTCAGAATCTCATGGATAGTTTCTCGGATCCAGCTGATTTGTGCAAGCCTCAAGGCGAGATGAGCGTTCATCTTCTAGGCTACGCAGGCGATCTGCAACGCAGCGTCGAGTAAACTCGTCAAAGTATTCGGTCTCGGCGAGCTTTCGCTGTTCCAGAGCAATGTGGTCATCGCGCTCGCTCAGTTTGGCTAGGTTGTTTGTGAGCTCGCCGTGAATGGTCTGCATTGCCTTGTCTAGCCCCCGGAGCTCGCGGAAATTCAGCGGAGGTTATGCATTGTACCCAGGATCTCATCACATCTGCATCTGTGAAAGTAGTTTCCATTCGGTGCACAGCATATGTGGCTTTTTTGGCTGTTTGTCCTATGACTTGAAGTTCCACACTGTCCACAGCCGGACCTGTCCCATCCAGTTCATTGTTAGCCGTCTGGAGGGCTGCAACGGTTTTGGGAAACAGTTTTCGCCGTCCTCTCTGCCAATCTACAAATCTCAACCAATCACGGATGACACTGCCACCACCGCGCCGGCCGGCAACTGACCGCAACGAAAGGGATGCGATATCGCGGGCGTTTACAGTGTCAAGCCCTGGGTTGGCCTTCAGCCGCCCATTGATTGAGTAGTCACACCTTACGGCGGGAGTTTGCCCCTTACGTGCAAGAGCGTTGTAGTAGTCGTTAACAGCTGTTTGTAAAAGCTCCTGCTGCAAAGAAATAACCGCTGTTCCAGAAGCCACCGTTGTCGAACCAACCATAAGTTCAGACGTTTCTATGAAGCTGGTCTAATATTCTACTACGTGGTCATAGTCATCTGGGGCTACATTGTCATTCCGCCCGAAGTAATCAAAATCAAAGCCTGCCACCTGTGCAAACATACACGTATTAAACAACTACCGTGATTGGTTCAATACAATCGTTGTTTGCACAGATGGCTTCGTCTCAGTACGGACGCAAACTCAGCCCCTACCGCAGCCTGCTGGAGCGTCTCGGCATCAAGGGGTTGAGACAGAGTGTCTCTATTACGAACATCCCCTCGACAATAGACCAGAATCAGCAGCTTCTCGTGCGCTTTCCCAAACTCAGAGCTCAAGATGTTATTGTGTCGGGAACGGTTCGTCTGGCCTTCACTATCAGTCTGAACTCGACAGACGTCAACATGGTTGCGGTGCAGAACCTTGGCCGGGCTGTGGTGAAGAAGACCACTATCAAGATCGACGACGAGGTCATGTCCATCGATGACTCGGACGTCTACCACTGCTACAACGACGTCTGGCTAACAAAGAACGAGCGACAGAACATGGCATACCAAGGCACCGATGGGAGGAGGATTGACCCAAATGTCAACATGCTCATGCTGCGCGTTGGTGCTGGTGACGGAAATGCGGCAGAGGGCCCAGGCATTTCCATTGCGGATGCCTATGGCAACAGGTTCCACATCCCGCTTGACTTTGAATTGCTAGATAGCCACATGCCGTTCTAACATAGTGCGCTGGGAGATCGCCTAGTATACGAGCTCACCTTTATGACCACAGACGACACGGCTGCCATCTACACCGTTGAGAATCTCTATCCTGGGGTATGACATGGTAACCCAGCCTGAGCTGCCCAGGATGATTCGCAACCAATATTCTGGGCGCTTGGCCATCCTGTATGACCGGGTCCTCCGCCACCGCAAACTTTCCAAGGACAAAAGTGACACTCTGTGGAACATCGACCTCAACGTCCCTGCGCCCAACATGAGGGGGATTATAATGCTCTCTGAAGATCTCACTGCCGGCGGGACGCAGTGGGCCAGATACGCTGATGCCTTATTCAACCTCTAGATTACCAAGGTGGAGATCACGATACCGGGTGGTGCCTAACCGCCCTATTCCCGAGGCATGCGTGCCTACTAACATTGGGACGAGGCCAATCAAGTTGTCTGCATCATCGCCCACCTGCAAGCGCCACCCCGATGTGGCAATGTTCGCCCTGTACCTTGCTCTCGCAGAGGTCACGCTCGCAAACTTTCTGACCACGAAGTATGCTCAGTGGCTCGATCTCCAGTGGCAGTCGAGTAGAGAATGCAAGCGAGGGGATCACCATCCAGATCATCAAGCAGGCAGAGGCAGCCGAGCAACTGAACGTGTACCTGTACGTCCTCATGGGCGTCCTCATGCATACTGATCAGCTCCTGTCCAAAGGCCCCCACTCGGCCATAATCTGTGGACACACGGGCTGTCTTTATACTCGATCTCCTTAAGGGCCTCTACCGTGGCATCTTCCTGCACATATTCATATTCTGCCCAACCGTGCGACACAACAAAACATACCAGGCCCAACATCGTCGACCTGTGCGAACAGCTGCGAGCGTTCAACAAGCTGTTCGCGGGCGAGCCCACCTTGTATATCATAGACAAATGTGCCGCGGGCAAGACCCTAACAAAGAAGAATGATATGCTCTTTGCGCTGGCCTTTAGCGGCCGACATGCAGAGCAGAGTGTCTGGGTATTGACCCAGAAGTACAATGCGGTTCTGTAGGACCTCGGAGAACAGACCCGGTGGATGGCTCTGTTCCGTTGCAAAGACACCGGTTGCTTACAAGGTGCTGTGTGCGACCAGGTCGCAAAAACACAAGCATGTGGCAAACCTTCTGCTGAGCACTCAGATTTTAGTTTTGGGTGTGTTGGGTTGGAGGCCTACGAACATTTTAGACTCAAAAGGCGGGCTGGTAGCATTAAAGCTTCGAGTTGTCTTGCACATTGCGGAAAATATGGCGACGTTCTGATTCAACTACTTAAAGAGGAGACTGACCCGGCGGCAGAGACTCAAAGCGACGGCGCTGATGCTAAAAAGCGAGAGCGACTTGCGGCGCTAGCCCTGATCACCACAACGTACAACCTGGACCCCTCTTTGGCTCAACCAGTCCAATAATGTTTCCAGGGTTGGCCTTGGGGCAGTGCAGACCTCGTCCCAAATAATGACACGTGGGATGTATTGTTGACCCATACTTTCAAGTGTCCAGTCATTTTGTCCATTCCACCGGAAGAAGCTGTGGTATATTTGGGCCTTAACACCCCTTTTTCGCATCTCCTTAGCCAAGCGGTTGGTCGGGTAAAACACCACAGGGTCTCTAACACGGAAAAACTCAGTCGCTCTCATGGTTTTGCCGTTTCCACCACCGCCGTTGAGGTAAGATAGCTGGTGGGTTGCGAGAGGATTATCATAGCGTGACACAGTGCTGCCTGGGCTCTCTTTGGCCTGCTGCCAGTGTTTGGACTTGGGGAGGTATGCAGCTTGGTCCCTTGTCATATAGAGGGTTTCTCCCTTGTCGTGCCACTGGACTGGGGCAACTGGGGGGAGGTGCTCTAACCCAAACAGACAATCTATGTACGTGTCTTCGGTCTTTTTATGAGCATAGGCTTGAACGTCTACCAGCTTGTGAAGTGCGGTCTTCTTCACGTAGAGGCTGTCAATTGCCACACAGACAGCCTCCTCAGAGTCGAAACGTTGAAATATACTGAGGAGGTTGATGTGGACATAGGGATAAAAGTTAATTATACCTCTTTATAAAGCAATAGTTAGACCTCATTTAGAATAATGTATACAAGCATGAAGACCATATCGTAAGAAGGATATAGATACGCTTGAACGCATACAAAGGAGAGCAACTAAAATTATTCCAGAACTGAGAGACCTTAGTTATGACGAACGCCTGAAAGAATGTGGTTTAACAACTCTAGAGACAAGGAGGTTAAGAGGAGATCAGATTGAAGTTTTTAAGATATTGAATGGGTATGAAAATATTGATAGAAATATGTTTTTCTCACTCAAGAAGGATAGCAGAACTAGAGGACATGAGGTAAAATTAGTAAAGGATCAATGTAGATTGGACACTCGTTCTCACAGAGGACAATAAATGAATGGAACAAATTGTCTACAGATTGTGTAACTGTTAGCAGCGTGAATATGTTTAAAAACAAGGTTGACACATATCTCAGGAGGGCGGGTTATAAGTAGATGAACATTGTTGGACTCTCGATAAGTCAATGGCTTCCTTGTCCACTTACCATCTGGGCCTTTGGCTTGGATGGCAAATCTTGTTAAATCTTGTTAAATAGGCGAGCATGCTGACTCGTAAGTGGGTTGAGATCCATCGTAGTAGGTCAATATATGGCCCAAGGGGCACCGCTCTGGCACACCGACAAGGGTGCCAGTATAGTGGGTGTCTCTCACCAAGTAGTCCAATTCATATTGGTCTGTAACCAGACGGCGATTGAGAAGCTTGCCTTCAGCTTTTGCGTCCTGGGTGAACTTGCCAATAATGCTACAACCCCGATCTCGGTCATCATTTAGCCAGATCTCCGTCTGTTCCTCAAAGGAGATGATGGCCTCCCTGATGTGGAGGGCACCTCCACATCAGGGAGGCCATCATCTCCTTTGAGACTTAGGAGACTGGACTCTGTGTAGTACGAGAGGAGGGGTGTTGGGGCCCAGCTTTGCTCATCGAACTGCTTCCCGAACAAGGCGGTGATGACAATGTCAGGGGACCATTGACCGCGACCCAGGTCATCCTGGCTCTTGGGTGACCGAACTTCTGGAGTAGGGCTGTGCTTCCCCCAGGCCATGGAGAGGGGCTGGGTAACACGCCTCCATGTCTATACTCACGATATCGCCGACGTGGTAGCTTGGGGCATTCCATTTCTACACAAGCCTTTTGGATATCCTCCAGGAAAGAGGCCGGGGTGGATTTCCAGCCGTTCGTCTCTCTCTCGTCGTAACTGCTGCGGCGTGGTCTGCCAGGGTCACGTCTCCCAGGTCGGCACAGACCACGGCCATTGTGCTTCTCCTGTGTTCTGTAGGTGCGGCCGTCTTGGAAAACGAACTGGTCAATGTTGAGCTGTCTTTCTTGCCTGCCCAAGAGCCAGACTGCGATTGGCTGGTCTTGTGTGGCCTGTCTAATGGCTTGACACACATCTCCCTCATATATGTGGACCTGCCTGGACTGGGAGAAGTGGAGGTATTTGTCCCAGGCGTGGCCATTGTGAACGAATAACTCTACTGTGCCTCTTCGGAACTGATGTTTGCCAGAGTTGAATATATCTTCGCCTGCAATGTCATTCAGGATGATGGCCCTCTTGAGAATTTTCTCAAACTCAGCAACATCGTCGACTGTAGCACCAATCTCGTGGACGTTCTCTTCCCATTCCTGGATTTTCTTACGCCTGGTAAGTGTGAGGCCATGGCCACGGAGTGCCCTTTCAAAGTGTTCAACTACTCACTGGGCAAAACAGTTGAGGTCGCCAACTCAGAGTGGGGCCAGGTTTGCCGGGTCTGGGCCTCTGAGGGGATAAAGCCCATAGACCCCACCGGTAACTGGATAGGCATTCTCGTAGCATGGCCTATTAAGTTAATTAAGCACCACGGTAAATATTAACCTTGCTCGACGCTCCTTATACACAAGCTTATGTTGTACGCGGTTCGCTCCACAGGACTTGCTCAACCTACTTTCTGACTTTCTGAGTCTCCACTCTACATTTGCGGCAAGGCTTGGACTCAACGGGACTTTGCACGGTGCTGCCTACAGTGTTCGTAAACACAGTTCTTTCCACATGGGTCAGTGCGGCCGATCATCAGCCATCTACACTGGTTTGTCGCCGCCATGTAAACTTTCGTATACCAGCGATATATCTTAGGTGAGAAATATGGCTAAAAGGAGGCACGATTAGTGCTAATACCCCCTAGAGCCCGGGCCGGCGAGTGCGCCCACTCCCCTATGTATATTTGCTTCCCACTTAAACCCTGTCCCGCTCTGACTATCGTGACTGAACCTAATCAACGTGACACAACGCACCGCGCGTGACACGTTTTAATTGCCGTGTTTATTGGCAAACGAGGCCGATTGGCGGCGGCATCGATGATTTTGAGAAAGACTGGTGGGAGTCGCCCTGAGGTCAAGTGCGCTGGTGGGGCCCAGTCACTTTGCGGGTATATCGCTTTTTGCTGATCAAACTAAACATCGAGCATTTTGAGAAAGGCCGGTGGGAATACGGTGGAGGCCGGTGGGAGGCGCCTTGGGATTCATGGTAGCTCCAGGAGGTGTAACGCTTAGTATCCCTGCTGCTTATAATAAATAATGACATGTCCCAGATTGTGTATGTACATTCATTGCTACTGTAACTTACTTTCTGGCTGAGCACTCTGCTGTAGGTACAATATGTTCAAGTCAATGTGCACAGTGGCAACCATTGTCCTGTCTCATAGTCAATGGAAACGAATTGGACAGATTACCCATTTTCACCCTACGTGATAGTTGTGTTTCTCACACAAACAGAGAAAGGACTGCACAGGTACGCAAAAATTTTAAACAAGATCAGAAGATATTGGTGCGGAAACGACAACATTAAATATATGATGGGACAAGACTGTTATGACATAGGCAAACCAAAGAACAAAACGGTTTGTCAGGATGCAACACAATCAGCCGACAGTAAGCGCATATAGCATAAAAACCTTTTGAAAATCGTCTTCGAAAACGTGGAGTGCGATTTACAAAATGACAGACCAATGGTGTTACAAAACCTCCCATGCCTACCTCCTTGAATGAAGGCTGTGTCTCCTCGAAAGGCTTCACGGCAACACTTGCTGCATAAAGTAAAGTAAAGTATTTGTCATAAAGACGTTTGTCTACAAATTGCGACAGCCAATTTCAGATTTTCAGACAGCGGAAACAGTGTCCCCATCTAGCGGCGAAACATCAGCAGCACAACATCATAATCCACAGCAGCTGCGATGTACTAATATAACTTGGTTCAAATGCAGCAAAGTACTAAAATGTCATCAGCAAAATAATTTTCAGCAGCAACAGCAACAGCAGCAGCAGCAGTTGGCAGCAGACCAGACGTTGACATGAAACTTATCCAAGACCCGCAGCGACACGAAGTAGCTCATGAGGAAGTCGCCTACAAAAATGCTAATGATCATATTGTATATTTATATCGTTTATGCAACTCCGTAATTGCCCATGTCTGAGTGATGCCATTGTTGGGGAGCGTGGCGCGTTGTTGGAATAAACAGATTAACGTGAAAATTAATGTGAAGATTGCGGGCTATCACTACCACTCTATTGACATATTAGTAGCTTTACATGATTGCACGATCAGGCTTTGCAAAACGCCGTGTGTGTATATATATACACACTTGGTGATTTTATTTATATATCGACGTAACATCAACAATCATCTGGTGATGCACCTGGCGATGCTCACGGATTCGCCATTCTTAATCAACTACCTCTAAGGGCACCTTAAATTTTGGTTTGGTGCTGCTTTCCTGGCTTTTCTAAATTCCATGATACTATCACAATAATCATGAAACTATCATAATGCTATTGCTATGGTAATACAACTATTGCAGTACAATAATAAAGCTATCCCCAATAGTCATCATACTCGCTACTGCATATACCTCTACTGCCACCTAGCGGGTTAAGACAAACCACTAATCCTAGATAGCGGCAAACATAGTAATAATAATAATATATTTTTATCAAGCGCAGTTTCCAGTAAAATGCTCAAAACGTGTACAAAATCACACATAGTTGTGGAACATTCCACATAACCTTGGACATAACATTCGTTTGTTCACTTTGTTTTTTTGTTCGATAACACAAAGTCTCCTTAATGCCAATATAATGAAGAGTCTACACTTTATTTAAGTTCATTCGTTAACACAACACACAAAACGTTCACAGGAGAAAAATTATAGGGATGCGTTTCTCAATGTGGAGGTATTGCTTGGCATTTATCTGTTCAAGATTAGTAACTGTTAGCCGAGGCTGTGTTTTTTTATATTTGCCTGCCGTCGTCGACAACAGTCTGTGAATGTCTATGGTAAGACATATTTGAATAAATGTTAATGTATGTTGTTACTTCATAGTAAATCGTCTTTCGTGCACTCGGTAAGGGTTCCTTGCTATAGTTCGTTCCAGGACTCCCACATTGATAATCAGGCACTGCGCATTTCCACACATTAGGCATCAAAACGGCAGCGGTTCATTTCGTGTTCTGCTTATCAATGGTTAAATGTTAATATTTGGTGGTGACACTGATAGATCGTACAAGATAAACAACCATTATCGACTAATCACAAATATGACGTAGAACATACACAGAGCGGGTGGGGGTATTGTACATGAGGCACTTGAGGCATGGTTGTTTTTGAGCAGATGTTTTTGACTGTATACAATCTCTGTGGCATCGTTTTGACCAGTCTTCAAAGATAAGGACACTGAATTACATAACTATTAATTACTGCATGTATATGAAAGCAAATTTAACGCCAAGTAAACCATGTTTTTACAAACAGCCGTTTTCAAAAGAAAGGGGATGTAGCATGCCCAGAGAAGGGGGTGAGAAGGCCCAGAGAAGGGGGTGAGAAGGCCCAGAGAAGGGGGTGAGAAGGCCCAGAGAAGGGGGTGAGAAGGCCCAGAGAAGGGTGTGAGAAGGCCCAGAGAAGGGGGTGAGAAGGCCAAGAGAAGGGGGTGAGAAGGCCAAGAGAAGGGGGTGAGAAGGCCAAGAGAAGGGGGTGAGAAGGCCAAGAGAAGGGGTTGAGAAGGCCAAGAGAAGGGGGTGAGAAGGCCAAGAGAAGGGGTTGAGAAGGCCAAGAGAAGGGGGTTGTAGGCGAAAAGAAATGGGATGAGAAGGCCAAGGGAATGTGGAAGGGTGAGAAGCAGGCCAAAATAAGGGGGGCTGGCTCTATGTGGGTGAGGACCTTTTTTAGTAGCATTTCACCATTTCTATTTTTGTATTTGCCTCGAAAAAGGCGTTGCGTTCAGCTGCATGGCAATGTTAATTGTGTATTGATTCCTGGGGGGGGGCATTCAAGCTTCCTCCCATAGATCCACTAGTGATAAGGTTAGTAAATGGTTGTACTCAGAGAAGATGCTAAGAAATGATGCCTGACAAACAGGAACTTTCTCTTTGTTTTCTTTCAGCGAACTGTATTTCACAAGTACAACCCTGTTTCTGTGCCTATCATGATACTCCACCCTAGGGCGCTTGCGCTTGCATTGTTGAACAGCCATGTGGGGACTAAGAATGACATCCTGCTTAGCCTTGTCTGTTGTGGCATCAAGCTGCCCCAAGTCGTTCTCAGTTAGAGTAAATGCAGTCCATACACAGGCATGTGTAGCGTTTTGATAGATAAAGACAACAGACAGGCCTTTTGACCAAGCACATGTAATGTCCTTCCTGTAAATCGCACACTCGGCTCCAAGTACACGGAACCAACAACAACGTAAAGTAATGATTACCATTATGACACTATATCATATGTCCCCCTTTTTTCAGAGAGTCACTTTTCGCATTTTTATAGTAGGTTCAACAATTAAGTTAAGACAGCCATTGTCCACATATCTCTGCATCAGTTTCAACAGTAATGTTAACAAAATCATTGTTCAATAGTCCGACAGATGCTAACTAAAGCAAAAAAAAGTTTAGTTATTCACGTAGCCTCTCATACACATTGGTTCGGACCGAATATGCATTGGTCGCTGGGACAGCAGGAGTGACGGTGTGGCAGCTTCCACCGGTGGGGGTGCCGGGTCGGGCTTTGCACGTTTCACTATCACAGAAAATACCTTATATATGCGTCTCGCAGCTTCTTGCTGCCATAGTAAATTGGTTTATACTGCCCATATTCCTGTTTTTGCGGAAGAACAGTTCCCAAACCAACAGGCGAAGCATCAGTGACAATGCGCTATTACGCATCTCGCCTGTAGTAAGCCATTATGTGTGCTTTGTGAGCCTTCGTTCGTTTGACCTCATCAAACACTCTTTGTTCTTCCTTGGATCCACTTCCTTTTGGCTTTATCGTGTGTCTAATCACACAACTGTTGTATGATCGTAGGAAAATCGGGGATGAACTTGAAACTGAACGATGCTGACCCAGAAAACATATTTCTTCAGCCGCGTTTTCGGTATTGGCGCTGCCGCCATGGCCTCAACTTTGTCGTATATTACCTGCATACCTTTGTCTGACATTATATGTTCCTCGAAAGTGAATTTTAATTTATCGAAATTTATCCGCTTTCTGCAAACTTCCAAACAACCGCCAACACGCATTCATCATGTTGTGTGATTATGTGATTGAACTCGAATACAAGGTGGTTGTGCCTGTAGATACCTTTTCGTGCTGTGAACGTGGTGACATCTCGGGAGTCTGGATGTAGTTCCATCTGGTGGAATGTCATGTTCATCTCCTGTACTGTCTCTTCAACTGTGGGGATGGGTTGACACGCCCTTATTATGGTTTAATTTGCTTATCTCGTGTCCAGATAAACACTGACATCTCCATTCGGCTTCTTCACCGTCATCAGGGGGTTTACACACTGTGTAGGACCTTCCACTGTTTCAATGACGTCCACGTTTCCAATCTCCTTGAGCTTTTGTACAACTTTCTCGTTTCTGCTGAATGGTACCTTTGTTATTGGTTGGACCACAGATGTTACATTTTCATCAATGTTCAACTTCATTTGATAGTTCTTCAACTTACTGAAACCAGTGAAAGCCTGATGGTTAATTTCTCTAAACTTAGCGAAATACACTTCTGCTGCTATCCCTACTCTGAAAACTCCAAGCTCTTCGGCTGTTTTTCTTCCTAACAGAGCAACACTAACACTTGTGCAGCATCTATTCCCCAAATCCTTGAACTGACATGCGCACTTATCAGCTGCTTATCACCTCGTGTGGTCGTGTAAAGTTCCAGTTGTTGGCCAATGCACTACCCAGAGGACAGACAGCGCACCCATCGAGGATCGTTGCCTGGACATCTTGTTCAGCCAGCAGTCTGAACAGTTCCACCTTAAGCGCATTCTTGAGATTGGATTTCGTTTTGGCATCAGTCTTTTTTTGCATAGTCGGCAACCATTTGTGGCATTCTTATGGTTGCCATCTTGTTTTCTAAAAAAAATTTCATCTAAATTATGGCGGAATCAATTCCTCATGTCTGAAAACATATAAAACAACATATCAATCATGTCTGTACATTGTCTGGTTGCGAAAATATGATAAAAAGTTGATTTTGGTGGCCATTTAGGATTTATTTTTTCTTCAAAAGCTCAAGGGTAAGAAAGATCCCCTTGGATGTCATTATATACATGCTAGAAATGAATAATGAACAAAGAAAAACCTATATCAGGCAAAAGGGGGTTATGTAAAAAAAATACATAATCTGACAATACATTTTTACAACAACTACATATATTATCATTTGTTCAAGAACGTTAGCACACACACACACACCCACACACACACACACACACACATATATATATATATATATATATATATATATATATATATATATATATATATATATATATATATATATATATATATATATATATATATATATATATATATATATATATATATATATATATATATATATATATATATATATCAATATAATTATATATATATATCAATATATATATATATATATATATATATATCAATATATATATATATATATATATATATATATTCCGAATTTGGAATTGAAATATATGTATATATATATATATATATATATATATATATATATATATATATATACATATATTTCAATTCCAAATTCGGAATATATATATATATATATATATATTAATATATATATATATATATATATATATATATTGATATATATATATATATATATATATATATATATATATATATATATATATATATATATATATATATATATATATATATATATATATATATATATATATATATATATATATATATATATATATATATATATATATATATATATATATATATACATACATTGCAATTTCAAATTCGGAATTTTTTTGGGGATCGTCGCCGTAATGTTCGCTGACATTTGTTTGTAGTAAATAGTATTTCAGATGCGCCTAAAACTAACATGTCTCTCACATTTCCATTGTTAGGATGGTAGTTCTACTGCCTGATGTCTCCTTGCCTGCTGGTGCAAGTGCTAAAAATCCGTTCTGATGTTATGACCTTTGTCACGTCCTTAATCACGCCAATATGTGTTTAATGTTGCCAACACGACGCATTCTGGCCACGCTAAATGGCACACTGTAATAAATAGTACCTCGTTGCACTGCTAACGATCCATATACTGGTCTGGTCGTGTTACAATTATGTTGGTCAGACCAGTTTATTTCTTTATTTTCCATTGGTCTGTTCATATTCCATCTCCATCTACAGGAAAACGGTGGATATTCTTTCAAAAAACGTCGCTTCCGTTGTGGTATAAAAAAATAATTGTTAGCTCAACTTGTACGATAGTGCTGATGTTGGTCCTAAAATAAAGTTAGTGCATTGCGATATATATGATTGTTGGAGAAGGAGTAAATCGTATCGGAGTAGAACATTTAGAAAGAACGGCATGTAACTCACGGGATTATGAATGTATAATATGTACATTATCCTGGTAACAGCCATCATTTAATACATATAAAATGAGGCGCTTCACAATATTGTCCAAATCACCCATATTCATTATAATATTTGATGTGATCTTTCAATTTAACGGTGTTCATTAAAACACTTCGTATTGGCACATTCCTGTAATCTACTTAAAAATGTCCGATGATCTCGTAATGTTGATGTGTCTCTTGCTAAGCTAACTTAATTGCGTGTTCATCATAAAATATCGTTCACATATTCACCAACGTTCCGTACATCATCAAAGTGGATAGCAACAGCACACGAGAACACAAATCTGATGAATGTCTCTTTTCTAGCTATGGAAAAATACACATTGAGAGTTGCCAGTATGTCAAGACCACCGTTCTTCCTCCTGCCTACGGAAATATTTGATACATCCTGCCTTTTATGTTTCTCCTTTTGGTCATATCCAATTCTTTACGAAACGGTCATATTGACGATGGAAATGCATAGCACAGTCAGCAAACTGGAGTATGTTCCTCGCTGTTTCACCAATCCAGCTGCCAGTTTGGGCAGGTTGACCCTTTTTGACTGTACACAGATTAATCATGATCTTGGCATAAACAGTTGTAATAGATGGTGTCAGACTGATGAATGGCTGTACTAGGTGTTAGCTCAATATTACATAAGGTAGGCAAAGGTTGCGAGTGTATTCCAGGTCTCTGAAGAAGCACAGTATACACACACAAATTTGTTGATGGTATATTCATACTTGTTGATGGTGTATTCATACTTGTAGAGATAGTTGCGTACACCATCAAAGTGGATAGCAACAACACACGATAATACAAATCTGATGAATGTCTCTTCACTAGAAATGTGCAGTAATATTGAAGGAGAAGTAATCCAGGATATACACCGAATTAAGTCGGATTTTCAAGACACACGTCAACATCTCTACCGATGACAACTAATTAATTCAGTTATTTAATATGTGATGACCATTGGCAAGAAATCACGTATTGGCAACGACACTAGAAACGGCTCATCATGTTGCATTGTTGAGCTCACCTACATAGTCATCATGTGTCGACAAATGTTGCATTTATATTAATTTAACTTTGAAAATAAAAAAGTATATACAAATATTCAATATAAAACAACCCCTTTGTGACATTCTAACGGTATGTAATTCAATGATGATTACGAAAACACTATAATAAAACAAACAAAACCTTTTGATTGTTTTACTTTAATTTAGGGTACAATTTCTTATTCGGCGGCCATTTGGTCAATGCCATGTGATCAGGGGATCTGGCAGAAACAGTGTCTATACATATTTTGTTTTACTCAGTGTGATCCACTCAATATAATGGGCAGAACTACGGAATTTGGCATGTGTTCGTAGCTCAACATGACTAATATGTTTGCAAAATTCAATAAAATTTGCTTGGGGTTAAGAACATTTCTGGTTAAATTTATATGACATTTCGTTATACAAGCTAAACGTCAGGATATGTACGGGGGGTTACTGACACCAAATCAGAAAAAAACATGTTATTTTTTATTCTTATCTTGCATGATGTTTTTAGAAAAGAAAATATAAACAATCAGACATACACACACACACACATATATATATATATATATATATATATATATATATATATATATATATATATATATATATGTATACACACACATTTAATACGTATACATTGCTATTACTAACGAATATTTAGTAATACTATTATTTACATATATTCTGCTTGGCATTAAGGCACAACTATTTGGCAATTTGGTGCTAGCCTATGTAGAGCAGCAAATTCGTTCTACTCTTGGGCACATCTTTTAACGTGATTAGATATGTGGTATGTTCAATGTAATAGTGATGTAATCCATACTTGATGTGTTAAATGCACCACCAATGAAATAATCAGGTATGCTCTCAGCGGACTGGCACACTATCCTGATGGTTCGTGCATTTGACATAGTACACTTTCGTAGAAACCGTAAAACACAGCAATATTGAATATGCGGTGTAATTAACTGTGACAGAAGTTGCTAGGATAACTAGACCGGTAATTCTGGTAGTTGAACAGATTCACGACGTCAAGTGAGATGCTGAATATATGCGTACTTAGACATGTCTACCTGCTTGTACGTGCGTTGATATGTACGAATGAAACGTTCGTGGGTACGGACCGTGATGCAGGGTTGACAAAGGACTACTGAGATGGATGCGGTTTACAGGAATAGATGACGTTGGATGCCACGAGGAACATGATGCAGATGGGATCATGGGATGGAAACAAGATGCGGGAATAGAGAATATGTGTGTGTGTGTGTGTGTGCGTGCGTGCGTGCGCGCGCGCGTGCGCGCGCGCGTGCGTGTGTGTGTGTGTGTGTGTGTGTGTATGTGTGTGTGTGTGTGTGTGTGTGTGTGTGTGTGTGTGTGTGTGTGTGTGTGTGTGTGTGAAAGAGAGAGAGAGAGAGAGAGAGAGAGAGAGAGATAGATAAATCAAGCCATGAAAGAATATTGTTATAATACATGACAATTGTGTATAAAGTATTCATTTATCCATGGAGTCCCGACAGATCGCTTATACTTCGAAAACTAATTAACTAACTAATTAACTAACAATAAAATTGTATATAAGATTATGTCATGTTATGTGAACATAAATTGTAATTCATTGGTACTGAAATGAAACGAATATTCTAAATATAAACACTATTCGAAATTAGAAATTCAAGAGACATAATCATAAATCATAAATAAGTACCACTAAGCTAAACTAACTTGCATTAACTAATAGTGATTAACATTACCATTACCTAACGCTTAAACATGTTACACTAGAGTATATTACATGAATTCTAAAAAAATAGTTGTCACCTCGACTTTATTTGTGAAGTTAAAATAAAAAAAATAAATGTTGTTAAGATCTAGACTATAGAGGCATGGACAAGGATTTTCTACAGAAATTGCCCTAATGTATGCATGTTCGTTAGTATTAAATATATTGGAATAAAATTGACACCACACAAACTCCATTATGTTATTTGTTCACGTGTTAAATTTCTCCGTGACAACTCGAAAACTACGATTTCAGTAGGCTTTCTAAAAAACATACGAATACCCGTGGCAACATGCTGCTGGCTCTAAGACGATAAAGCGAGGCGCTTCGCATTTGCGTAGCAGCATATTATGCTGTTACACAAATGCGAACCGCCTCGCTTGGCGTTTTGGTCAAATCGAAAAATAACGTGTAAACCATGCTGCATTCATAGACCTCGTACTGCGGCAATATTTGTCTTATCTTATCGAAATCTAGTTGATTTTGAAAAAGAAATGATAACCCCACCAGTATTTGATACGCATTAATCTTAGATAATGTAAATTTTCCCGCCATTATGATGTAAACGCAACCTTTCGTCTCGGTTTTATTGTTTGATTAAATGTCAAAAAAAGTTGACATCAGAGCGCCTAGTGCGTAGTACCAATCGATCGGGCTTTAAATTCCAATAACATTAATGCAAAGGTGGCACGATGACATTTGATTTGTGGTGGCGTCTGCCCATGAAAGTTGTACGTTTTGAGCGAGTTGATGCGAATTTTCCCCGAGTTCCGACACTTCGGCAGCTCGCTTCTCGTACCACTAGGTAAGGTGTTGTTGTATTCTAAGTATATGTAATATATTTCTGCATATTAAGACATACAATGACACAGAAATATGATATACGCAACAGTTTACTTATACTTCGTAGCGAATAATTTGAGTATTTGTTTATCGCTAAAAATGGACCTCTCCATTGCTACGAAATAGGCTGATCCACGGTGCGTTCCGATTGAACGCTAAAACCTCTGTATCATTGTTTTGAGGGGTGGCGGTTACCCGTCAATCTGGGCCCGCCGTTTGTTAACGTTTTTTTAGTAATGATATTTTCCCAGCTTGTTATCCAACTTTCAGTCATTTTAAGGTATTATTTATGTGTATTGAAATGTGTTTTGTGTTATGTTAAAATTATTAATCGGATTGAATTCATTGAAATGAACGCGGCCGCTATGCACACCGACATACGGTTCTGGCGATGGGTGTTCACAATTACGAAGTCTTTCATATTAAGCCCCCCCCCCGTGTACATTTAATTTGCGAACAATTAAAACTTGTTTAATACATCTTGAATTGTGATAAATGTTGTTTATACTGATATAAAACTTGGCAATGATATGCGTTTATTTGTTGGATTAATCACGCATGATGA
>OY759272.1:43806589-43886589 GCA_963662155.1 Lamellibrachia columna
AATTAATCAGATAAGTTAAATAAACAAATTAAATAAATAATAGGTTAAATAAGTAAACTGTTCGAGTGATTAAAATGTCAACAGAGTGTTCGAAAGGCTTCGCGAAAGAGATGTGTTTTTAGAAGTGACTTGAATACCGCAACGGAGTTGGCTTGCCTAATTGCGGGAGGCAGGGCGTTCCACAGTGTCGGCCCTGCCACAGAAAAGGCCCGACGACCGTACCGCTCGAGATTGCACCGCGGTATAGTCAATAGATGTTGATCGGCGGATCTCAGTGTTCGGGTGGGTGTGTATGGAATCACTAGCGACGACAGATACACTGGGCATAGATGATGCACAGCGCGAAACACAAGTAAAAGAAGCTTGAATTCGATTCGCTGACGAACAGGCAACCAATGTAAACTGAATAAAACTGGTGTTATGTGATCTCGTCTGCGGGTTCCAGTAATAAGCCGTGCCGCGGAGTTTTGAATCATCTGCAGTTTCCGCAGCTGCGTCTCGGGCAGTCCATAAAACAGCGTTGCCGAAGTCCAAGCGCGACATGACTAAAGCATGAATAATTGTTTTGCAAGCAATGGTGGAAAGGCATTTTCTGATAGTTGCAATGCCGCGAATGTGACAGTATGCCACATGGCAGACACGGCGTATCTGCGCCGCCATTTTCATTGTGTCATCAAATACAAAACCGATGTCGCGGATAAATGGTTTCGGTGTGACGGAGCAGCCACAGACATCAATGACTAGGTCAACAGGAGGTTGAACACGTTTGCGATTCTGCGCAGCGAAATTACGGTGCCATCCATGACTTTACATCGGCGGTACATCGCGATATGCGGTCAATGGCAGTTGTAGCATGCGCTGGCTGATCACGCGGAAATTCAACATACAGCTGGGTATCGTCAGCATACATGTGGTAACGGAGTTGGTGGTGTTCGAAGACATGGTTGAGCCCCAGACAATAGATTGTAAAAAACAAGGGTCCCAGCACGCTACCCTGCGGTACACCAGAGCATAAACTAACACTTCTTGAGGTGACGTTATCAACTTTAACAGCTTGCGTTCGCTGCGAAAGATACGACTGTATCCAGCGGTGTGCGTTGTCACGTATGCCAATTTCGTGCAGTTTGTCTAGAAGCAGACGGTGATCAACAGTATCAAAGGCAGCACTGAGATCGAGCAACACCAATATCACGGTATTCCGATTGTCGAGCGAATGTAGAATGTCGTCCTGTATACGAACGAGGGCTGTTTCACAGCTGTGAGCAGGACGATACGCACTCTGAAAAACATCGAAGAGATCATTCGAGTCCATGTACTGCCGGATTTGCGATGTTACATACTTCTGGAGGAGTTTTGATATAAAACTCAAGTTGGATATCGGTCGGTAGTTGGATAGTATTTCAGGGTCAAGATCACTCTTCTTTAACAATGGTGTCACGACGGCGTGTTTCATAACAGCTGGCATTGTTGAGGGCTCGATCGACAGGTTCACAATGCGTGTTAACACCGGTGCGAGCGTAGCAATGTTCGATTTAAGCAGGGTTGCAGAAATGATGTCGATGTCAGTTGAAAGTTTGCTAGTACCCTTCATTACCAGATTACAGATGTCATTGCAAGTAGCTAGTTCGAAGTCACAAAGAGGATCCACAACACGACAGTCATTATCATCTGCGAACACCGACTGCTGGCGCTGCGTACTTATAGTCGCCAGATGTACACGGATATCAGTGATCTTGTCAGTGAAGTGCGTGACGAAACAATCAGCCAATGCGCCTGGACCATCATCACTTTTCGGAAACAAAGTTTTACTGGATCGACCCATCAGGTCGTTTGTGATGCGGTACATCTCTTTGTTATTACGGGCTGATGATTTAATATCGGCACAGTAATACGCAGATTTGGCCAAAGCGATGCTTTGCTTGAAAGCGTCACGCAAATCCGTGTAAATTTCACGATGAACAGTGAGTCGTGTGTGGCGCCATTTGCGTTCGGCTCGTCTAACCTGCTGCCTCATCCTCTGCAAGTCATCGTTTCTCCACGGTTGCCTGGGACGCACATTTATCGTTCGTCGGATAACGGGTGCATGCTTGTCGATTATGGTCAAAAGTTGAGACATGTACTGTTCACATAAACTGTCAATGTCATCGGCGGGAGAGGTGACCAGCGGCGAATCGATCAGGTCGCGCGTGAACTGCTTCATGTCGATTGAGGCGTATTTACGGTAGAATATCTCTTTTCGCACTGGTCGAGGTTTAGCTGTAACGAGCTTGCACATAATGACGTGGTGGTCTGTCAGCAGTGACTCTCCGGACACGTCTGTTAGCACAGAGCCTGTCACCGGTGAGATCACCAGATCAAGAATGTTACCTCGGCAGTGCGTTGACGATGTCACGTGTTGTTGTAGATTAATGTCGTTGAGAATTGCAGCCAAGTCACGTGCGTCCTTGTCGTCACCATTTCCGTAGTGAACGTTGAAATCACCAAGTATGATAAGTCCAGTTTTTTTTATGAAGACACGCTCGAGTAATTCGCCGAATTCCTCTAGGAATACGCGAAACGGCTTAGACTTGCGACCAGATGATGGTGGCCGGTACACCACAAAAATGCGTAATGCTGCTGCAACGCTCGATCCGCGTAGCATGACTTCGAGACATTCGAAAGATTCGGCGGGCCACGGTTTGGATAGTGCAAGGTGAAATGAAGCTTTGAACAGAACCCCAACTCCTCCACCGCGTCGATCGTTTCGCGGGAGATGGTGGAACTTGTAACCGTGAGGGACAATAGCAGATATCAAAGATGCATCGTTATCAGTTAACCAGGTTTCCGTCATACACAGAATGTCAATGTCGTTTTCGCATGCGTAATCTGTGATAAAATCGGCCTTATTACGCAGCGATCTGACATTCAACAGCCCGAGAGTAGCTGCAGTACAGCTGTCAAGCGCACTGACCGGGGTGATAAGCTGAACGAGATTCGAGCTGTCAACACCCGTTTGTTTATTTGGAATTGCATGGCGAGTGGGTGGCCGATGTCCGATCACTGGTTGATATATATATATATATATATATATATATATATATATATATATATATATATATATATATATATATATATATATATATATATATATATATATATATATATATATATATATATATATATATATATATATATATATATATATATATATATATATATATATATATATATATATCGTCTGCATACATCTTCCGGAGAACATCATTCGTGCTGGTATTGCTGCTGATTAGCTACATCACCATGATGAACGGCAAAGGGCTAAAGACACTTCCTTACCTCAAACTGAAGTCCCATCTCTCCACTCTGACCACTGTCTGATTTCTGATGCCTTCGGATACGCAGCGTCGGACAATCGATCAAATATACGCATGACGTTGTCAACAATTTTATATAACTTAATCATTCATATAGCGAATTGTCTTTACAATAATATGTAATACTAAAACAATAATTCGATTGTTCGCACATATACATACAAACAAGATTGAACAAGATTGCCATCCCAAACAACAAGTTCCATATGGCAAGTGGACAAGGAAGCCATTAGTTAATCGAGAGTCCAACAATGTTCTCATCTATGTGTAGCCCGCCCTTATCATATATATGTAAATTATATTTTTAAACATATTCACACTACTAGCATTAACACAATAATTTGACAGTTTGTTCCATTCATGTATCACCCTGTGTGAGAAAGAGTACTTTCTCATGTCCAACCTACACGGCGTCTTAACTAATGCTGCTTTGTGTCCTCTGGTTCTACTGCCTTCTTTAAATTTGAAGAACATATTCGAATCAACATCCACATTACCATTCACTATTTTGCATTGTACATGGCCACGAGAATGCCTAATCTTTTGGTTTTGGTGCGACGCTGAGCTCGGATTTTCCGAGGATATTGGAGCCAAAGAAGTAATTTTATTATTAATATTATTATTATTATTATTTTAAACACTTCTATTTGTTCTACTCTTAGTCTCCTTGTCTACAGTGTTGTCAAACCACATTGTATTGAGCGACTTTCGTAACTAAGGCCTCTCAATTCGGGAATCATTTTAGTTGCTCTTCGTTGTATTCTTTCTAGCTTGTCTATGTCTTTTTACGATATGGCCTCCATGCTTGAATACAATATTCCAAATGTGGTCTAACTATTGCTTTGCACAGGGGTACAATTACCTGTTTCTCCTTATACATGATAGTTCTCCTAATTAGCCCTATAATTTGATTTCCTTTCGAAGCAGCAATCCCACATTGCTCTGAAACTTTCATGGCAGCACTAAATGTTACTCCTAAGTCCTTTTCTTGTGTAGTTCTACCTAGTACAGCACCCCCCATGTTATATGCTTCGTCCATGTTTCCATGTCCTATGTTTATACATTTAATAACATATGCCATTTTTCTGACCATTTAATTAATTTATCTAGATTATCCTGTAAACTGTGTTTATCTGTATCATTAGTTACCTTTCTGAATACTTTTGTGTCACCTGCAAATTTTAATACTTTGCTAGATATGTCATCTTCCAAATCATTTATATATATATATATATATATATATATATATATATATATATATATATATATATATATATAGATATATATATATATATATATATATATATATATATATATATATATATATATATATATATATATATTAAAAACAGTATAGGGCCTAATACTGATCCCTGTGGTACCCCAATCAAAACAGATTTCCAGTTTGAAATCTCACAATCTACTATTACTCTCTGTCTTCTGTGTGTAAGCCACTTTTCTATCCAGTTGATTACATAATTACCTATACCATGGGCTTTTAGTTTAAGTAACAATCTTTACTTCATCGAAATCTTTCTGAAAATCTAAGTATACAACATCCACTGGTGACCCGTCATATACCCACTTTGTAATTTCATCCAAAAACATAAGAAATTGGTTAGACATGATCTTGCTTTTATGAACCCATGTTGAGATGTATTTATTAATTTATGTTTCACCAGGAATTCCATAATGTGGTATATAATTAATGTTTCAAGTAACTTACATAAAACTGATGTTAAACTCACTGGTACATACATACATACATACATACATACATACATACATACATACATACATACATACATACATACATACATACACACACAAGCATACACACATACATACGTGCATACATACATGCATTCATACCTATATACACTTGCTGGATTATAATAACATTAAAGTGGGCCAATAAACATTTGAGGCAGCGAACGATGCTGATCATGTTCTGAATCCATGGTACGTGAAATTACGCCAATTTCACTCGTCATCATTGATTTTCGACAACCATCGATGGTTATTGTCGTTGGTAATGTTATCCGGTAGTCTAAGATATATGCAGGAGGATGCATTCTGCACAGCACAGTCGGCTGCTTTGCACAGAGTAATAGTATTTCATCAAGGGTTTATGATGCGTGTATGTGTGTGTCGGTTCCTAGCACAGTAATTTCCCAGAAAGTGGCCGTCGATTAACGGCTTTGCCTTGGTTTGTATTCGGTGTCTCGAACGAGCACACATAAACTATTTTTGAGTATCAGAAAGGCTTTTTTACACACGCAATATACACGCACGCACACTCACACGCACACACACCTGATCGGGTAATGGTTGTTGCTAATTCGACATTGACAATTATGTTTGATCTATTTTAAACATGAAACAGTTTGCACCACATGATGTGATTACTAGTTATGTAGAATCCATGTGCAGTGTTATTTAATGTGGCTGAATGATGGGCGAATAAGGGACACATAAAGTGTAGTAATATCATCCATATTGAACTGCCTTGAGATATAACCATCTGGTACGCCCTGGGTGACTAGTTTAATAACACTCAAGAGTCAGTTGTTTGAATACAAAGCTGACTCATACATGATTGTCACATAACACACGTTTATCTGTGCTACTTATGGGCAGTTCAGAATGTTCTACTTTTACATATTTGTGCAAAGCGTTCTAATATCCACATAAATAATCATGGCGCAATGCAGTCCGACATCTTGGAAATTCACAATTTCGTGAACACCAATTATCAATATGACACCATATAATTTTTCGAAGAACACACCATCTCTAACATAACTATTGGAGACAAAAGATTGCAAATATATTGTAATGGTTATTATTGTTTTACCAGATTGAGAGAAATAGAGAGGGGGATATATATATATATGGTGCACGGTTGGAGTGAGGCTGACCACGATGACAACAACTTGCGTCATAGTTAGGTCCAAGGTTCCTTGTGAGTGGGGAAAAGAACAGGTAGAATCCCTAGAGAAACTCTCGGTATTTTTCAATAAGACCATAAAAATCATACTGAGCTGGTAGTAGATACATCCCAGTTGGGACTTGGTACAATTCTGGCACAACAGGAGTCTGAAGAAGAGGAAGGAGGTTGTATAGTTGCGTATGCCTACTTGCATACGCCCTTCGCATGGGGTGCCGATAAGTTTCACCCGTACATCAACGGAAAGTCAAACAAATACTGAGGATTATTCGAAACGTCTTCATCTTGGTATCGGGTTTTGTCAAATCAGATTATGCTATGCATTTAGTTATGTATTCAGTTAATCGTAATTATGAAATAGAAATTCGGGTTTCGACTTATTTGGTCTTCTATGTATTCTTGTCGGATTATGTGTGTCAACCTTCTGTATTGTACATAGTTATTCTAAATTTGTATCCGTCCTTTTTATATATGAACATTATATAGGATTACATGCTTCATGGAAGTTGCCATGTAACCTTTACGACATATGCTTATTCGATGCCTGGTTTAAGGCAGGGCAGCTTGAACAGTTATCAATGGGCGTCATCGAAATCAAGTTGTAGAAGCCTACTCACAACGTTTTTGGAGTCTGATTGGGATAAACAAAATTACCTGAAAACCTGCTGAAGTGTCATTATGCCGGGAAACTAATGTGTAACTAAGATAGGTGATTTTAATGCTGGAAGATAAGTGTTCTTTACTATTTACACTATGATTATCTGAACTGTCTTGTCAACAGGCGACATCCTCATGAGCTGCTACGCATTGGAGGAGATCATGGCAAAGTTTCAGGTCGACATTTGGTCAGCTATTGACTGTCGTATCTACGCGATTGTCCACTACCTGCCGCTCTACCTGGGCATCAACTCCATCATGCTGGTAGCCGTCGAACGATTTGTCGCAATCGTCCTTCCAACGCGTTTCCGTGCCTTCGTCGCCCCGGGCAAGGTGAAGCTTCAACTGACGTTTGTGTGGCTGCTCACCTTCGTTGAACTCATATTCCCATGCAACTATATCGAGGTGAGCTGTATTGCACTTTAGGTAAACACAGGACTTGTGGAATACAGGATAATATACGTGAATGTACATTCGACTTTGTCCCAAGTAAATAAGGCCTAACATGGTCATGTTACGGTCATGTTACGATGTACATTCTGCAAACGAACTAATACCATTGCTTCCACTGGACATTAATAAAGGTGCACAGCGCTACATATTTCCATTGAACTAACTTAGTTGTTCGGCTTTGTACGGGGAGAAAAGACAGCCATGATAAATGAGTAGCTAAACATTTATTACTCAAACATACATTTGATAAGTGTAGTTTTTGTGACTTTAAGTAATGTTTTTTAGAAGTCGCGGCTTCTCAGTGATACAAGTGAAGTAGCGCAAACGTTGTTGTCTTACTATCCATAAACATGTATACGGTGTAGAAAAAAACATTATTCAAAACTGATGGAAAATCGAACGACAGGTGTGTAGGCATTATTGATTTTTTAACCATACATAGAACACAATACAAATGTTACAGATGCAATGTTCGCTACAGTCCTTTGAAATGAAGACGCTTCAGCCCTGCTAAAATCGATTTTTCAAATATACGAATCATTTTCATGGCCCCCGGGCATAGTAACAACATGTCCCATGCATAACAAATACTGATATATGACATTCGAAACACCTAGTCACAAACATTTGTATTACTTAACAACTAACAAGTATGAAGGCCTGTGTAGAGGTTTCAACGAATTCGAACCGTTGTACTTCAACAACGGACATATTGTCTTTCATTATGTTACAGAAGGCCTTTGGGTTTGATGGACTTCACTCCTGCACGGTGTACTACAACCCCCGTCACTATTTCTACATGAGTTTGACGGCGATACTTCTTCCGGCCGTCTTGCTGCTCACACTATACGGCAGCATCGTCGGCGTCGTCGTCCACCGCCAGCGAAAGGAGAACGCGAGCATCGTTCCTGATCCAGCCGGTGGCGTCGCCTCCGTCCAGTCGACAATGACAAAGGAGCAGGCGGCCCGGCGCCAGAGACGCGCCATTCGTGTAGCGGTCACATGCGCTGTAGTCACTATCTTGTTTCTCGTCTGCTGGCTGCCCGTCTGGGTACTCTTTTTCTTGCTCCTGTTCAGGGTAGCTGAAGTAAACATAACCGTTTACAAGTGGATGGCCGTGTTCATTTACTTTCACCCTTGCATGAACCCAGTCGTCTATTTCATCGTCGACGACCGCTTTCGCTCCGTCTTTCTGCGCTTCGTTTGTCGGAAGGACACCGATGTCGTTGTCTCTGTACCGACGACGTCCAGTGTAAACAACGCAACTACTTGACTCGTCAACTAAACATTTGGCAAGACAACTCACTCACTCACTTAATCCTCTTCGTTCCCACTGGATCACAAGACACCAACAAATCTCCCCCAGACAGCAGAGTACTGGGCGAGACAAACACGCTTTTTATTATGGAAGCTAAATAATTTACACGGGTTGTTACTGCAACAGCGGCAGTAGATATTAATAGTAGCTGAGAAACACGTCATGCGCCATACAATCCCTACTATGGTTTGTTCATAGCGCTACATTTGATAATATTGATACAAATACTGCTACTCCCGATACAACTACTACTGCTGCCGCTGATACTAGGAGCTGCAATTGCTACTGACACTGCTATTATTACTACTAGTAAAACTGCTATTCCCGCTACTGCTACTACTGGTACTGCTACTGCTGTTACTGGCACATTTTAATACAGCGCGAATAAGGACTGCTTCCTTCCCTGCCAATATAATTGATAGTACAACAATGGCTGACTATTATATTAATATCCACGATTCTCTTAAGTTAAATCCGAAATGTGTCGGTTTTGTAATTTTGTTAAGATGATACAGCAAAGCGACAATTTAAAAGTGACGCCGCCGGTATCAGCAATCAGCAGTTCGTTGGACATTGCTTTGGAGTGAAATGCGTCGATTAACATGTTAGAATCTTGAAAAAGCAACTTTTGTGGTATGTAGATAAGCGTTAAGGTGTTTATTTACTTCTAACTCAATCATCCGAGCAATGCGTTTACTGCCAACGTGTGCTTTAATAAATACTGGCTAATGGTTTACCGACTAGAATTGTAATAGATGACATTTCGAATGCCTCCAATAAAGAGAACATAGTGCAAACTTGCGATAATGAATTGTATAATTAAATATAGGTCATGTTAGGAGTGTATATTTGATGGTCATATCCAAGTGTCCAGTGATATATAGGTAACATCAGGCAGAAATAGCTACAAAACACAAACATCGAACAGGCCCGATGGAGGACAAACTGCCTCTCACTATCCATCCTGTTTCCACAGCTACACAGACAGTTGATAGGTGTACATTACGACATCAGGATGCGGGTTCAACAGCAGGAGAATCGGACTAGTGCTCAACTCGGCTGATTCCGATAGATTTTGAAGGTTTGTAGATTTCCGAACATTAATAAACTATAAACTGCTTTGTTCACTGTTATATTAAGACATTCAAAACCAAATGTATTTGTTATTATGTGATGCATACAGTGTTTGCATATGTTCTTAAGATATGATTATGCAGGTAAACTTGTCAGGGGAAGACAACGTTTCAAAGTTGTTGGTCCGGCTGCCGAGCAAAGTGTTGAAATGAAGGTCATATATTGTTCCCCGGCATAATTTTTTTGAACACGTTTACTGATGTATCCTGTCTTTTTCAATCTTATTTTCCAATTCGATGTACAGGACAATTAGTATAAACTCGATAATGCATGGGGTTTTATCAAGAAAATAGCTGCTGGGTGATGCCGAAGTGCAGTGTATTATAATGGAAGTGCAGTGAATCTACTTTTGTTGTATGAACTTGTCTTGAAACGAATATGTCGTTGTACTTATGTGGATTCGTTCATATGTTTACACCACAACACACACTGGGTGTTTCATTCGTGGTCCTACAAGTGTACAGTAAATGTGTCACATTTAAAAAAATAGTGTGGATTCATGAGGCAGATGATTCGTGAGGCAGCAATCATACAATTAATTGTCCAGATGAGCGGAAAATGAAATGTATCATCATTTTATGAAGATACCTTACCCAAAGGACCTGTTCATAATAAACATTAATATGTGTAACTGTGGGTGTTCTTAATGGATTCTTGAGGCAACAGCTTTTATTGACAGCACCTGACTTTCATTTATTTTCTATTTTGGCACAACGACAATTTTAAAACTCATAATTGTGTCTTCATTATGTCTTCTTAATATTTACACACTAAGATAATGATAATATGCTGATTACCATGCGGTCGTTAAATGAAAATAAAATGAAATAATTACAGTGTGGCAGAAAGCTTCCCAGATAAGTGTAGCTTTTGTTGGAAGGGGTGAATTTTAAACCGCCTGTGCGGTCAATTGGACAGGCTACGACGCTAAGGAATACCTTTGCAATTTGTATAGTATTATGCAAAATGAGATATATTACGATATATTTCATTTTCAATTTGGATGTAATAATAACCCTTGTGCATTTTTGTTTCCTTTAATGTATTTTGGTCAGAAAATAAATCCCATCAACAAAGTAAAACAATGATCAACGTAGCCATGTATTCTATGTCTAAACATAATCAGGAAGAGCAAAGATATCAGCTTCAATTTAAAGTTTAGTCCCTACAGAGAACTATTAGCATCCAACATCCTATATGGCTACAAGCTGGTTAACAAATGCACGTATTTGAATGCAAATGCAAATGTTTCATTTGATTCAAATGCAAATACAAATGTAATTTTCCAGGAACGTATTCAAATGCAAATGTTTTGGGTACACATGTGTAAATACATTTTAATTAATTTAAACTGTTATGGCTTGATAGTAACGTTTTATTTTCTTCGGAGAAAAGAACACAACGTAATGTATACAAACACATTATTAATGAAAATGTCTGAAGAATCATATAATGAGTCACCCTGTTCCAGGCCTGCAGAGGTGGTGGAAATGGGAGGGAGGAATAGACAACTGACAGTTTATTATGAACCATGGCAGGGAATGAAAGGCTAGTCATTCATGTAGGCAAGAATGGAAGGGGAATCCAAGACGATAGACTGTGCACTGGAAGTGTAACTGGGAAGAAAAAATGGTGGATAATTACATATACCACTAATCATTATATCTGGCTGTAAATATTTAGGGCTGGTATTGCTAATGTTTACTCCCCATAATGAGCTGGCACCCCAACCCACCCCAACAGTGCCAACACAAAGGAGTCATTTGTCAGCA
Source organism: Lamellibrachia columna (assembly GCA_963662155.1). Classification (NCBI taxonomy): domain Eukaryota; kingdom Metazoa; phylum Annelida; class Polychaeta; order Sabellida; family Siboglinidae; genus Lamellibrachia; species Lamellibrachia columna. Next base: position 43,818,227 of record OY759272.1, read on the forward strand.
TTTTTCATTGCACAAGTAATCTATGAAGCCATCAACTATTAGACCAATTATTATTTTCATGTTGTACGAATAACAGCTCAGGCATTGACCAGATGACAATTGACCAACAGAGCACAATTTCAAAGAGCACGTTGTGAAAGTGGATTCATACGACATACAATGATTTCATAATCTGCTGAATATACCACTCACTACAGATAACTTTTTAAAATGGAATGTTGCTTGCAAAAGTGAATACAACCATAATAACCATTCAAAGTGAATGTAACAATAATAATCATTCAAAGAATTATGCATGCATTTTAAGGAAGAATTTGAATGGGCATTAATATGTTCAACATTCAAATGCGCATTCAAATGCATTTACATTTGTCAATAAGCCTGCTATGGAAGCCATCTGGATGTTGGGAGCAGACAAAGAGAGGCAACACCCCTTGAAAAACACACACACACACGCGCGCACGCACGCACGCACGCACGCTCGCACGCACGCACGCACGCACGCACGCACACACACACAAACACACACACAAACACACAAATATATATATATATATATATATATATATATATATATATATTCCTAGAAGTAGCATACGTCGACCAGTGCCAGTGGCTGCCAGTATATACCGGCCGGTTTAAGATGGACGGGCATATATTTTATTTAGTAGATTTTGTAACTATGTGAAGTTGGAACATTATTTATAACACTAATTTACAGCACACACTAAAAGTTCATTGGAATATTTCAATTAATGACATATAATTATAAGAAAATGCGGGCTGTTTAAAAACGTTTTGCATAGATGCCGACTGGCGTGGCGTTGTGGCAGTGTCACGTACACATTGTTGCGAGATGTAAACGAAGTCAAAGGCCGACACCGGTCAAGGTCTGTTTGAACTTGGGATGTCTGACGAAAAAAAGCAACAACATTTAATAGATAGTATCGTACACGAGTAATATTGGGGCCGTCGACGGCATCGCGAATGGAGCAGTATTTTATGCTAGGACGATTTATTGGAAGCGGAAAACATAATAATTATTATTATCAATAGACAATACGCTAACCGATAGGAATTACCAGGAGAGTTTACACCATCGACATTAATTTGTATGTATATATAATTATAGTAAGTGAAAAGTCTACTATACTGTTATACGTTATTAATATGCAGTGATTGACAGAAATACGCGGGGCGGTCGCTCAGCCTCAGACACTTCCCTGTATGCCCTTGTCTGTGCCTGTGTGGATTTATTCTTCGAAACGAACTAATTCACACAGTGGCCGATACATGTTTATGTGATGAAATACCTTTGAAAATATACAATAGTTGTGAGCCGAAGTATTTTAGTTAGAATAGTTACTAGTAAATTATTTTAGGAATTTTGTGTTTTACAAAACTAAAACCATTTGTCTTCAGAATGTTGCTGCCAGGTCATATATCAGATTGCATAGATCAAGGGAATGTGTAGATAATCAATTCAACAAGATAATTTGAAAATGCTCACTGTGACAACATGATAATATATTGGTTTACAATATGCTTGCTAGGTGGCGTTGTTTTCGATTTTAATCATCCGGCTAGACGTAAATATATCGGCTAGATGTAAATATATCAATAAAATGCAGAATTTACGTGTATGCATGTTTGTAAATCAAAGTTCACCCTTCACCGCACCCTAAATATGAAAAAGTAATGCCGTAAATCAGTATATGTATAGAAAAAGTGTATCAATGCACCGGCGGTGCCATCTAGCAGCCCAAAAATACAATGAATTGTTGACATCGTCGCACGTGGGGCGTCACTTTGGGGAGTGATGTCCATTACTATCCATAGCTAGCCAAGCCAAATGTTGTCTAGTAATGTATATAAATGATTAATAAAAGACATACAATTGTTTTTTCGTGAATCAAAGTGAATCCCTGATTTGCGAGAATCATGAAATGTTCACCTTGATAATTTGACTAGAAGAAATAATACACTTTCATTTGCTTTACAGGCACACTTTTATTATAGGTTGTCCATGTCAGCTGTTATGGACCGTAATATGCACCCACTATAAACTGGTATCTGCAGTACACATGTTGGTCAACTTGCTGATCACAGCGCTACTATCGCCGCCTAACGAGTTCTGGCATTGCTAGTCAATTACACTGTCACTGACAGACTAAGTTAGTAGATCTAAGGACCTAGACCTACTCCAGGCGTATATACATATAGCCATGAGGCTACTCCAGGCGGCGGTAGCCTACAGGATAATTATAGGGCCTATACTTGTGGGATTCTAATCTGCTGTATGAGATCTAAAATGCGATATTAACCAACAAAACCTGAAACGATTCCTTAACTTATCCTTATTCTAAATATTATTCGCAGAGCAGCTCTGCCAATGACATCACTAAGAGGAGGCAGAGTATGCAACAAAAGAAAGGTAAGTGGAGAGGGAGCGCCAGGTGGTAAGATAGTAAAGGTTGATGACAGAAGAGAAAGGGGGCAGGACAGGAAAGGAGCTTTACTGGGGAAGGCGAGGAAAGCCCGAGTATTTACGGGGGATTCCATCATTAGGAAAGTGGATCAAATTTAGATGATATAACAGTATGCCTACCAGGGGCAAAAATAGAAGTTATAGCAGCAAAGGCAGGACAAGTCATGGGTGGTGGCTCGGAAGGTGCTGTTCTCGTGCATGTGGGAACGAACAAGGCAGAGACGGAGGGAAGGTCAGCCATCGTTGGTAAGTACAGGAGGTTGATCAAGGTATTTAAAGAGGCACGAGTTGGACATAACGTATTGTCGGGGATATTACCAATAATGGGAGGCAGGGGTGAGGAATGTAGGAACTGTAGGAGGATGGCGATCAACACACAAGTACAGAAGGTATATATGGAGGAGGGAGTAGGCTTCGTAGACATATGGTTAAACTTTGTGGGAAGAGAAGGCACAGGTACCATACATTATTTAAACTAGATGCGCAGGTGGAACTGACAGAGAAAAGTCAAAGGAGTACTACTACAAATACACATCCAAAGAAATGTTCACCAATAATTTCAGACAATGAACTTAAATGTGTATGCTTAAATGCCAGGAGCAGAGTAAATAAAAAAGTGAGTTAGACATTATGGTAGCAGATATTGATCCAGATGTAATAGGCATCAAAGAATCATGGGCAAATACAGATATAGTAGATGCTGAATAAGCACTGACAGGCTATGTAATGTTTGGGAAGGATAGACGAGAAAGAAGGGGATGTGGAGTAAATTTATATATTAAAGAATCTATCCAAGCATATGAAATAACACTGAAAAGTTAAGCAGCTTGTGAGGAAGCAATTTGGTATAACATAGTTATCAGGAACTCAACATTAACAATAGGAATATTTTATCGTAGTCCTAACATAGGACAAGAGGAAGATATAAAATTACAAAAGACGATAAGGGAGGTGAGCAAGGGGGAATGTCTTATGATGGGTGATTTTAACCATGGCCATATAGAATGGGAATCATTAGAGAGTGCTGGAGGTGGCGACCATCAGTTTCTACTTCTAACACAAGATAACAATTTTATCCACTTTCCTAATGATGGAATCCCCCATAAATACCTGGGCTTTCCTCGCCTTCAACTATGATACTACATCAGCAAAGCTCCTCTCCTGTCGCACACTATGCCCCCTTTCTCTTCTATCATCAACCTTTACCACCTGGCAATCCCTCTCCACTCACCCGCTTATCTCTCTTTTGTTGCATACTCTGCCTCCTCTCATCTTTCTTCTTCTGATCTACAGTCTTCTCCTTTTCTCTATTCTTGTTATCCTCGACCATCCTGCCACCTGATAATCCCTCTACACACACTCGTTTATCTTCCTTTTGTTGCACATTCTTCCTTTTTTGCATCTTTCTTATTCTTACCAGATTTCTCCCTCACATTGCCACTGCTCTGTTTTCACTACCTCTGATCTCCTCGTTCTCACCGCTTCTGCTTTCCTCGTTCTCACCGCCTCTGCTCTCCTCTGTCTCACCACCTCTGCTCTCATCATTCTCCCCACCTCTGCTCTCTTCTTTCTCACCCTGCCCTGTCATCATCAAAATCATATGCCTTAACTCATTTACCTGCTCCTGCAGATATTTCACTGTCATTAATCCCCCTACACTCGAAATGAAAATCATCTGCCTGCACCGCTGCCCACGAATTTGTACACCCGGATTTTGCAAAGCCTACCCATCTGTCGCAGCGAGAGCATGTCAAATTACGTTTCGCTTTTACTTGGCGTTTCCACGGCGCCATGTTAGAAATTCAATTTATATTTGTTTATATTCCGTTTATATTCAATTTATACTACATGAGGAAACAAAAAACTCACTTATCCGACGGGGCAAGGCCGAGGCCAGGTTATTCTTCATAAAAAGTTGGCTGCATCTTAAGCTACTACTGCGGGATGGTGGATGAAAGCTAACCCCCCAGGCCTGTTTGCTTCCCTAGGGGCCCAGCGTTCATAGTTTTTGTGCGACCGCTTTGCGCTTAAAGCCTTTCCCGCTCTGACTAACGTGACCTCCTTAAACACTTCACCGCCCACTCGACAGTTCTGCACTTAAAACTTGTCACGCTCAGTACGATGTGTCACGCTGAGTACGTTGAGTCACGTTAATCAGAGCGGGACAGGTTTTAAGTACAGTGTTTATTGACACACGAGCCCGATTGACGTTGGGATCAAGGATTTTGAGAAAGATTGGTGGGAGGCGCCCTGTTGCCCAGGGCGCTGGTGGGGGCCCAGTCACCCTGCGGATATATCGCTTTTTGCTGGTCAAAATAAACAACGAGAATTGTGAGAAAGACCTGTGGGAATGCGGTGGGAGGGGCCCTGGGGTCCAGGTCGGCTCCAGGAAGTGGAACGCTCAGTGTCCCTACTGCTTTGCAAGATTAAATTGAACAAAAAGACCCTTGTTGCTGCTTAATAAGATTCCAGCGCAATTATGAAATACGAAGGGAAAAGATTCATAAATACAAAATGTACAAGAATAGTACCAGCGACACTATTTACAATTCAATAAACATAAAAGCGGGGGGTAGTAATCCCCCACTTCACTATAGACAAGCTGTGGGAAATAAGACATCGTAACCTTCATAAACACGCAAACACAATTTTGCACAACAATCTGACAAAAAACCTGCAGCTGTTTAGCTGTTAGATGATAGATTGAGCATTTTAACACAAGTGGATATAATACAATGCAGGCAAAAAGACACATTAAGATGTGAGAACATATTTAAACAATCATAAACTACAATGTGTTATTGAAGGACAAGACAGTAACACAATTCTGGATCATGTGAACAAATGGAACTATACATTTAACCAGATTGAATAAGATAACAAAACTGTCATACAAAGGACGCCACTGGAATATCGAGACGAGGTCAGTGTTGTCGTGATTTATTTCTATCCTCTACGGATAATCAATCTTTTCATGATAAAAGACAGTAAAATGCATTTCTATGAAGGAAAACCTACTGTACAGCCTTATGGACAAATATGTGCTGCCATCTAGCGATCACTCGTAGAGTTACATCATGATGCATCATCATCTTGCTTATTGCAAATGGCGGCTCACATGCTCCGAGTAAATCAGCTCCTAAATACAGATGAGTTTTGCTGTCAATCTTAGTTTGTTAAGTTAAAGAATTTATAAGATGTATTATTAAGATTTTTTTTAATAGTGAATCTATGCTTGACCGATTGTATCAATGTCCAGCATACTGAACAATAAGTTTGAAATTTATTTCGGCCACATACAGCAGCAAAGGTATTTATTTATGTATTCCTCATTTATCAGTTAGACGTAGACAACATCTATACACAGCTGTAGATGTGTTTGAAATGCTCTCCGGTGTCGACTCAGATACTCAGTTGTCAGATGATGAAAATGTGGATGATGGGGCTGATGATGATCCTGACTTTTTGCCTGAGCCTGAGGAGAATGACGATGAAGACGGTGAAGAAGAAGATGATAATAATGGTGATCCAGAGGATGTAGATGGAAGTAGTGGCGAATGGAAAGAAGATGGTGACGTTCCGTTGGCAACTATTTCTGAGCTTGAAAATGGTGATTTTAACCCGGACAACATACCGTACGTAGAAAACTCACAAATTATTATTTTACACCATAAGATTACTTTATGAAGCACATCGATCACCAACTAATTACAAGGATCGCACACTGCACAAATGTAATGTATCTTTTATACACCGGTCGGGTGATACAGACATGTGCTCATGGAATCCAGCAATTTATTGGTATATCACTCATGATGGGATGCATTAAGATGCCGCGAATACGAATGTATTGGGCTAACAAAATTAGTGTCCTTTCCATCCTCAAAACAATGTCGCGTGACAGATACTTTCTTCTCCGAAAGCATCTGAAAGTTGTAGATAACAATAGCATTTCTGAAGAGGAGAGAAATGATGATAAGCTCTGAAGACTGCGCCCATACCTGGAAAGAATTTGCTCAGGTTGTCCAGAAATACCAAGGCCACGCGATTTTTGTGTAGACGAGCAGATGATCCCATCAGACAGTATGTGAAGAACAAGCCAAATCCAACTGGGCTGAAAAACTTCATGTTGGACAGTCCTGATGGGTCTGTACTGGATTTCGAAATTTTCCATATGAAAAACGCTCTCTCTGGTGCTCAGGAAGACAACAGAAAGAAATCCGGAAAATTGGGCATCGGCGGCTTAACCGTGATGAGACTTTCAGAATCGTTAGTGGCAGGTAACAGACTGTATTTCGATCGATACTTTACCTCCATAGCGCTTCTTGATAAACTTCTTTCACAGTTTATTTTGATGAGGAGGAATGTTCCAGCTGCTGCAGAGGTCCCATCAACATTCGGTGGGCCTCGTGAATCATACCATTTTACAATACGTAGAGATGGAAAACTATGCTGCATAAATTGGATGGACAACAAACCCGCATTGATGCAACCCAAAACACACTCTGATGATCCAGCTGACATGTGTCGTAGATGGTGCAGAAAAGACAGAAACTGCGTAAATGTCGGTCGACCCAACATCATCAAGCAGTACAATGACAAAATGGGGGCGTCCACCTCTGAGACCGAATGCTATCATTCTATCGGCGAAATCACGTAAATGGACTGTAAGAACAATAATCCATTTCTTCGATGTGGTAGCAGTGAACGCATGGATTCAATTCCGTAAAGATCAAACACTCCAGGGTGAATCGAGGAAGCATAAACTTGAATTATTATCCTTCAAGATCAGATTGGCAGAAGCATTGATGGCTGAAGACGATCACACTCAAGTGTCGAATCATCAAGCGATGAAGCTGCTGCAAAACGTGTCCCGTTGCCCGCAGAGCCCTTCACAGTTGTCAGTGCCAAGCACCTACCCCGTGCTGTGAACATCAAGAATCAGAAATTGTTTCGAGGACTTTCTTAAGAAATGATGTGACATGAACACGATAACTGTATTCAGTTGGACTGACACACAAACTGACACGCGCAGACATGCACACACGCACGTGCGCGCACACAAACACGCGCACACACACACGCGCGCGCGCGCACACACACACACACACACACACACACACACACACACACACACACACACACACCCACCCACCCACCCACCCACACACACACACACACCCACCCACCCACACACCCACCCACCCACCCACCCACCCACCCACACACACACACACACACACACACACACACACACACACACACACACACACACACACACACACACACACACACACACACACACACTGCATTTACATGTAATAATTTTTTGCCCTCAGGTGACCTCTGATAAAATACATAATGGTTAAACGTAGAAATTCTGCCAATTGAATACATTAACTTCTTCGCATCAGAAACCACCAAGACGAACTTATAATCAGGAGCATGAAACGTGTTTGAATCAAGAACACATATCTGTTTTGTCGGGACATATAACTAGCATTGTTTAAAGTAGTATTGCAAAGTGTTACTTCTAGATGCCTCGAATAGGACAATAGGCCACAAGTGCACACAAATCAGTAACACAATGTCCGGAAGACATGTTTGAAGCTGGCTATAAATGCGTGTGTTTAAACGCAAGGAGCATAATAAATAACGTATGTATTAAACATTACGGTATAACATATTGACCCTGACACAATTGGCATAATCGAATTATTGGCCGACACAAAGACATAGCAGATTCTTGATTAAGACTGACGCGATACATACTGATTAGGAGAGATCGAATAGGAAGAATATGAGTGGGAGTTATTCGATATATTAAATAATCTATTCAGGCTTACGAAATAAAATTAGAAAGGGAAGCAGATTGCAATGAATATGTTTGGTGTAATATAGTTACAAGAAATTCAACACTAACTATTCGATTAGTTTATCGAAGTCCAAACATAAATGAAGAGAACAACACGAAAATAGAAAACGCTATGAAGGAAGTGAGTAAACGGGAATGTATTATACTGGGAAATTGTAACCACGAGCACAGACAAGATCTCTAGAGAGTACAGTGGGTGAGGACAAACAATGTATATTTTAAATACAGGATACTTTCCTTACTCAGCACGTGGTGGAACCAACCAAGGGATATGATGTATATATGAATATAGTTTTGTCTTCACAAAATGAATTAGTGGACAATGTCAAAATACATGAACCATTGGGTAAGAGTGATCATAATCAAATACATTTTGACAACCTACGAGACTAGATTGGACCAGAAGACAGTGCTGGAAATATAATATCTCAAGGTTTTTCAATGGCGGAAAACCTAAATGGATACTTCGATTCGGTGTTTACGAGAGAGGATATTAATTCATTACTAGTTCCAGATGCTAAATTTAGTTAGTTTTAAACGGACTATTTAGGGCAGTTATTATTAAATCCAGAAATGGTAGATAAGAAAATAAATGCAATGGAGGATAATAAGTGGATGGATACTAATGCAAATAGTAGAATAAACTAGCATGCTACGTTGTAGAATGTTCAACATTAGCACAACGGTGTTCAACATTAAAGAGGGAGTGGTTCCTTTCTTTTGAATGGAAAGAAGGAAATATCATACCATTATCTAAAAAGGGTTCGATAAATCAGACCACTACAGACCAGTGAGTTTAACATCAGTGATTTATATATGATTAGAAAAGGTTAATTAAATACCATACAGTGGACATCCTTGTTAGGTATAAATTATTATATATATATATCAACATAGAATCCTAAAAGTGAGGTCATATTAAAAAAATATGTTATACTCTTTTGGAAGAAATACCTAAGTGGATAGATGAGGGAGCACCCGTAGATCTTATATACTTAGATTTTCAGAAAGCTTTCGACAAAGTGTCACAGCAAAAAGCAAATTATACACGTCGAAAGCAACTTAGGCCTAATTTATAGTATTGTATACAAGGAGACCTTATCGTAAGAAGGATATAAATACGCTTGAAAGAATACAGAGCAGAGCAACTAAACTGATTTAAGAACTGATAGACATTAGTTATGAAGGATGACTGACAGAATGTGGTTTAACAGTCGTAGAAACAAGGCGGTTAAGAGGAGATCAAACAAACGTTTTTAAGGTATTCAATGGGTATCAACACATTTTTAGAAGAAAAAAATTATTAATCAAGAAAGATAATATAAAAAGAGGAGGACATGAGTTAACATTAATAATCAATGTAGATTGGATATCAGGAAGAACTTGTTCTCATTCAGGACAATACATTAATGGAACAAATTAGGTACATTTTGTGTAAATAATAGCAGCTTGAATATGTTTTTAAAACGTTGACACATATATCAGGAGGTTACACGTAGATGAAAAATGGATTACTTGCCCATTTGTTATATTACCTTACCTCGTAATACTAAAACACGCATAGCACACACCGTCAGTCGTTCCATGTGAGCACAGGCAAATAGTAGAAGACCTGCCCACATGGACATTTTTACAAGGCGGTTTAATGTTTCATTTAGTTTTTCGCGAATGTTATTGTATATACACATTTAATGCGTGTACATTGCGATTACTAACTAGTATTTATTAATAATATTATTTATATGTATTTATATCAAGACTCTTGGCTATAACAAGTGTACTTTCAAGCAAAAGTACCGTTGTCATACCAACTTATGCTAAGCATTCAGACACAACAATTTGGCAAAATAGTGTTAGTCTATGTAGAGCCGCAATTTCGTACTACATTTGGGCACATCTTCTAATATGGTTGCATATATAGTATGTCCAATGTAATGGTGATGTAGTAATTTTTATACTTGATGTGTTAAATGCACCACCAATTAAATAAACAGGTATGCTCTCAGCGGATTGGTGCAATATCCTCGCGGGGCGTTCTTTTACTTTCTGACTTAACCACCTATAGCACCCAAACTTCTCCTCATATATCTCCTATACATATACACATGTCAAACGGTAAAAATAGTACATTTAGTTTCTTAAAACGATAACAATTTCCAAAACAATCAAACCAAAACATCGCCATCTCCTACGGCGCCTACCTATAGTACCAAGGCTACCGTAAAATCGATGCATATGACAAGGCGTCGTTCAGTTTCACCGAAACTCCGTTCGGCGGCGTTGCTATTACAATTACGTATTTTTAAACTATTATTTATTATTGTACTAATTTATTTAACTGATTAATTTAATAAATTATGTATTTTAATCATATGTGCACTATATAAATAAACTTATTATTAGTATGTGTGCGCGTGCGTGTGTACTGCAACTAGTAAAATGTTATAAGTTGAAGTAAATTAAATAAATGGTGATTATTACATGTATTAATATTATGTGATATATGGGTGTGATGCTGTTTTAACAATATATTTTTTTATATGTGAAACATCTGCATGCCGAATAAAAACAAGATACATTTCCTGAAGAATGCGTTATATACTACAATCTTCACGCAGGTGTCTTATTTTGTGTTAAACTTCATAGTGATTACGGGAGGAGGCAATCGCTGATCTCTTGAGAAATAAGTGGTATCAACATAGTAATAACTAATTTTGCGACAAAGTAATAATAATATTTTGATTGAAGTCATTTATATTACATTCGGCAGCTCGCTTTAAATTATGCATTAATACTGGTGCCAACGTAATTACTGTAATTAAAAAAAGGCAATTGTTATTAAAATAGCGCCGTAAATGTGGACAAAGTCCATTCATAGATACCTAAAATACATATATAACGCAATATGATGATAATATGAATAAAACTTATTATCTAAGATTATGGCATGTCATATATAACACACAGAAAAAAATACAGTAATACTGAGACATAGACATCATTACAAGCAATGAGGCACGCACGCACGCAGGCACAATTAAAACAGAAATACGTAATTGTAATTGCAGCGCCGCCGAACGGAGTTTCGGTGAAACTGAACGACGCCTTGTCATATGCATCGATTTTACGGTAGCTTTGGCACTACGCGTAGCCGACGTAGGAGGTGGCGATGTTTCGTTGAATTCTTTTGTAAATTTTTATCGTTTTGAGAAGCTAAATGTATTTTGTAGACCATTTGACATGTGTATATGTATAGCAGATATATGAGGATAAGTTTGGGCGCCCTAGGAGATAATTTTCATGGTTACGTCAGAAAGTAAAAAAAGATTGTCCCTTTATTGCTTTAATGCTTTATGTATTTGCTAGGTTATTTTTGACATTACTCCAGACAACCCCTTAACGGTCAGACACGACACGATCACGTGACAATATAGGTGTGTCGCCATTGTTGGTAGAAGTAGCTGTGGCAATCTTTCGATACGTTTTTACTGTATTACTACTATTATATTATTCGTTGACATTCGTTGTGGCACAATATTGTGTATACCTTTGCCGTGACACACGCTGCACAGTATCTGCTTCGACGGTAGGTATACTTGTGGGTTATGTGTCAGTCAGTTTGTTGACAGCCTTTGAAGCCGAAGGGGTGGACCTAGATAGATTATAAAGTGTCGACACGCCAGTCCAACTGTCAGTGAATGGCCGCACAGTGTTTACTTCGCCCCAAGCGGGTCTTGTTCCTGGCCCTGGGACATAGTTCGCACTGTCGTACACACGGCATTAGGAATGCTGGACTGGATCCATTGTTAGCGTCTTTTGGATGTGCGAGGACAATAAGGGCCTGTTTGCTTTTCGCGCAAGCGGCCATTCGTGACATTGATTTACCACGATCGGTGGATGATATATTTTTGCAAATTGGGGGCAATGACTTTAACAGCGCCACATGCGTACCAACCCAGCTGGCAAGATACATTTTACACGTTGTCTGTGATTCCATTAATCTAGGAGGGTTCGCTAAGGTGGGCATCTGTTTGGCAAAGTCAGTCGTCATACAATTTTGTTCTATCTGGCTTTTGCTGTTGTATAGGACCCACTCGTTAAAAACGTACGCATTATCATGAAACGTGAAACCTTACAAAAATGCAATAAACAGAGCAATGAACACATATTTCATGTCTTATATGTACATCACTACATCACTGACAATAACCATGTAAAAGTGTTAAATTATTACCTTCTTTAGAAGGCACGTTTCTGACATCTCATAGAAAACGGGATGTGACTTCCATCCATGTATGATACGAAAGGTCAACGATAAAAGTGTTACATGTCAGGTCGGCAGTACTGGCACGTGGCATGTGGGATCAAGTTCGGCTGGATCACGGGACAGAGTTTTTCTTGACCCTGTACATACAGGAGAGTAACTCAGTTTTGAGAGTGAACACAAACCGCCAGCCGTATATCCAAACACAATCCAAGAGGGTAAGTAGACAGTCAACATTTAATTGTAAACCAACAACATACTGTTAATATATACAAAATATGTAACAACCAATGAGCATATTTTAAAATCTATTATTACCAGACACCTTGCCAAACTACTGTTGATGTCTCCAAGATATGTTTGAGCATTTTTGTATACACATGACCATTATACACTCCATCTACAGATTAATTTGTTGTAATAGATAAGAACTATAATTAACAGGTGTTATTTTAAAACAGTGTGACATATTGGTTCAGTCTCATATGTATCCTTGCAGACAACCGATGTGTTAACAACTATCTTAATAAACCACCTCGTTACACATACTCATATTTATATTATAAAAAAGTCTACAATCTGTAAAAAAACTACTTCTTCATACAATTGAGATGCATATTATGTGATTATATGTTATGCATTGTCATTTATTTTCTTCAGAATCACAGGATTGAACGTATTTGGCCGACAATCATCCAACTGGTGAACTATCCCATTAAGGGGGCCTTGGTGGAACTTGCCGATGCAGGCTACATCGACATGGATGATGAAGTTACAAAATATTGCACGTCAAATATCGGCTTGCAACTTTCATAAATAGTCATAGGTACAGTTGTAGCTTCATGGAATGCTCACCGCATACCAGGTTAGTATATACCACAATACATGGTTTATTTTTAGAGTGAGGCTAGCAACAGTAACTTATATTAGAGGTGTAAGGACAGGTATAACCTAAACACCTGTCTTTCTTATTATGAGTCCTAAAAATATGATTTTTTTCACAAAACAACTCAAAAATGTCAGGAAAAAATAGACAATGACCTAATTACGAAAAGTCACATGATCCAAGATGGTTGCCAAAGATAAATTGATATTTTCAAAACATGATTTCAAGGCAAGATAATGTGCTGAACGTTTAGCAGAGTGTTGACAATATGCTATGATTTCATTTGAACTCAAATAAAACATTACTGATACAATTTACAATAAATATGATTTTTTATGTACAAACGTTACGGACACATATTTTCATCATGGACAAAATATGTCAAATCTCTGTAGATAATTGAACAATATAAATCATTCTAGTTCACATGTCCTAGCAGTAGAGATTGCGCTACCAGTGTTGCCGTGATATAGTGATATCAGAAGATTAAACAAGAACAAGAACATTTAATCAGTGTTATCAAGTTCTATCCACCAGGCAGAGGAATACCAAATGTCCTTGCGGAAGAGATGAAGAGAACACCACCTCTGGCAGAGCACTTCCCACAAGCGACTGAGGCAGCACAGTGGGATACAACTGACCTTGGGTCATCCCTCACTCAACAAGCCATCTTTGGGCATGACCCTTTCACATCGGATGATGCCAGGAATGCTTGCCAGGCAGCATTTCATGCCAATATACAAGACATGAACACGTTGATCCACCGCCCTGTCAATGGAGACTTTACACCATTGCAAGATGCAGTAATGACATTAATTGACTTAACACGGAGATATATCATAATTTCTCAGGAGGCTGTATTAACGAATCTTGCTGAATAGTGATACACCCTATTTCATCCCATTCGGATCCCATAACTGATGGAAACGTGTGTATCATGACCTTTATATTGCTTTGTTATTTTATTTATCGCCAGTAAAAGTTATGAAAATCTGCAGATCCTGCAAGTAAACACTGCAGTTGTGATGTAAAGGCGATTGTAATAATATTACAGTATTATCAGGCCAGTAGATTTCCCAATATGAAAATGGAATTTCGAAAATAAAATGGATTAATGAAGCAATTTAAGAACGGATAAACGAGATATGACTGTAGTAACAAGCTGATTAGAGCAACAAAGACTAAACATTTCTATGAAAGTATAAATACTGGGTTTATAGCAGCATAAAGCAGTGCACATTTAAATTTATTTTGATTGAAACATTTGTTTGATATCAATAGTTTGTTTAGCGCATAAACAAAAAAGATGCCGAAAACGAAAAACTAGTGGCGCTGCAGTCGCTTTTCGTTTTTCGATTTTCGTTCTGATGCAGTGAAAACGTTTGTTGTACCTTTGTGTTGTTTTTCTAAGTAATATTAGTAAAACCACATAATTATAGCAGTTTGCGGTAATTCCTTTCGGAATGTGCAACGAATTGGAGGTCTCCCATTTCCCAAACAGCGTTCCTACCAGAATGGCCAGGTTTGAGCAGTCCGGCGCATGCACCAAGCCAGCTTGTCCATATAAACATGCCTGTGTCGGATATGGCGGTAAACACCCCACAAATCGCTGTGGACCCGCTCTACCTACACAGGTACCCAACAGTTCGCGCCCGCCGTGGCGGCGACAACAACTGGACCAACGTCCCAACACCCATAAACAGTAGTGCGTTGTCACACTACTTGTTTGACAGGCAGCAGCTTTCCTGTTAGAAGGGTTTTCACAAGGTTTTCCTTTGCACTATGATGGGCCACACTATTTGCGTCTAACAGCAGCTGCTATTGTTGCTGATAAATTACAAAAGGAGGTTAGATCGGGCTGGCCCTTTTGAGGACCCCCCTTTTCTAATTGTCATGCTTCATCACTTGGTCTTGTCGCAAAACACGACCCTGGCAAGTTTAGGCTCATATATGATTTATCATTTCCCCACGGTGACTCTGCCAATTTCTATACTTCCAGTGAATTCACCACTGTTTACAACGATACCCTAGATTCAATGGGGGAGATAGTCAAATATTACGGTCCAAGCAGCCACTTTGCCAAAGCTGACATTCAGGAAGCCTTTAGGATAATTCCCACCAGACCGCAAGATTACCCATTATTGGAGATTATATGGGATGATACATTTTACTATGACAAAGTTCTTAATATGGGTTCTTCAGTCAGTTGCAGTTGTTCGAGAAATTCAGTTGTGCTATACAATAGATTTTGCAAAAGCGTTTTGGGATAGTTGGTGAGACACTTTATATTCGTCGGCCCAGCGTATAACCTCAGTCTGCATGGACTAATTGTTGTCGTTTGGACTTTTATCACATTTCTTGGGAATACCTTTAAACAAGGACAAACGCTGTATGTCATCTACTTGTCAAATAATGTATGACATTGAAGTTAATACTAATAAGATGGAACTACGGTTGCCTGCTGACAAAAAGCTACGTCATTGGCAGATTCCATGGTTAACAGACGCAAGGTAACTTTACGTGAAATACAGTCTCTTATTGGACTCCTCAGTTTTGGTTGCTTAGTCGCACCATGCGGCCGCGCATTTGTAAGACGGTTGATCTCACCATCGGAATACATCGTCCACATCATTATGTGACACTCAATCACGAAGCCCGTGCTGATTTACATGCATGGCAACTGTTCTTGCATACATTTAATGGCAAGGGTATGTTTTTAGATTTTAAAAATATGTCTTCATAACTCGTTAAATTGTATTCAGACGCTTCCAGTGAATTTGGCTTTGCAGCAGTATTTGGCAAAAAGTGGGTCGCAGATAAATGGCATTGACCATTTTCATCTGCGGATATAACTCTTGTTGGTCGAAGCAGCTGTGGCAATTTTTTGAGACCCACCTCCTCTCCTCCACGTCATCCGTCTGCGCTATCAGCTGTGCGTGTAGATTTAGATTATTTGCCAATGCGATGCTATACATATTTAATTACTGTTATTGATCAGTTGCATATTCGTGTAGTGAAGTCTAGTTGACTACATTGTTGTGCTACATATGGAACATATCCAAATAGTGATGTATATATGACTACATACGTGTACTACATATGGAACATATTCACGTAGTGATGTCTAGTTGACTACATTGTTGTACAACATATGAAACATATTCATGAAATGTTGTCTAGTTGACTACATTTCTGTACTACATATGGAATATATTCATTAAGTGTTGTCTAGTTGACTACATTGTTGTAACACATATGGAATATATTCATTTATTAATGTCTAGTTGACTACATTGTCGTACGACATATGGAACATATTCATGTAGTGATGGCGGATAACATCCCCTCACCTTTGATGTTTCTTTTGTGAACGTCATGTCTAAGATGCATTGTATTGTTTCTATCTAGTCTTTTGAACACTTATTGTATCATTATGTATATAATCGCTATATGAATTATTTACATAACTAGCCTTCATTTTTACCAAACTACATTATGCAATCAATTATAGTTAAAAATTGTAAATACAGGTCGTTTTCTCTTGCATTGATAATAATGCGGAGAAACACATTCTGACTAATATTTGCTAAGTATATACTTTATTCAATAATGTATCAAGCATTGGTACGACTAGATGTTAATTATGTTGAGTACAATGTTTGGGAGATAGTTCTCTTGACTTAATTTTGGAATGTCGTGTCTGATGCAAAGGCGGCAGTACATGTAATTTGTGTGTGTGGGTGTGCGTGCGTGCTTGCGTGCGTGTTTGCGTGCGTGCGTGCTTGCGTGCGTGTGTGTCAATTTTGTCATAATAAATGGAAGCCAACAATGTTGTGTTGTGTGAATTATGCAATAACTTTACGGATTGTATTAATTAACCAGCTAAAGATGACATACTCGATGACAACCTTATCCCCAAATCTTGACGTGGACTTCAACACTCTCGGGACTGAATTCCAAAATGCAAGCTACCAGAATGAAAACACCACCGACGTTGGCAATGCAACATCGCTAGGCCATGGAATGCCGTCGCCCAATTTCTACGTTATCACTACCCTGGCGACCATCGGCATAGCCGGCGTCTTCTCGAATGTCGCCGTGCTGGCCGTATTGTTCCAGAAGGAGAACAGGAAGTTAGCAACCAACCGTTACCTCATCAACCTCGCCATCAGTGAGTCCACATTATCTCTGTCGTAATTATTGATGCAGCTCAGGTAGTTTATAAGTGCACAAACATATATGTATGTATATATATATATATATATATATATATATATATATATATATATATATATATATATATATAGAGTGAGAGAGAGAGGGAGAGAGAGAGGGAGGAAGTGATGGTGCAAGGAAGGAGGGAGGGAGGGAGGGAGCGCAGGAGGGAGGGAGGGAGAGAGGGAATGTGACTTACACGTTTGATGCATCGGTATTTCCCTGGTTCTTGCACATATCCCTTCCTCTTCCATATTGGGACAATTAGTCATGTACGCCACTCCTCTGGTACTTTACCTGATGTCATACATGCATCCAGAAGCCTCTTTGTCCAGTTGATTTCACTCTCCCGCGCTGCCCTTACCATCTCCACACGCATCTCATCGATACCAGGTGCTCTTGCCTTCTTCATCCCTTTCATCCCGGTTTGCATCTCTGTATCCGTAATGTCAGTTAAATCCACTTTCCCCTCTACATACTATGGTAATTCCAGAACGTTGTTATTTCCATCCTGGATCAATAGCTCATTGGAGTAGCTTTCCCAGACATTCAGCACTGCCTCTTGTTCTGTCATTAACTTCCCATTTCTATCCTAGATCAACATCCCACCCTTCACGTCCTTAACATTCTCATACTTGTATCGGGCCATTTTGTATATCATCTTCTTTCCACCATCCTCATCTAGCTTGCTATATACGTCTGCTTCCAAATCTCTCCTCAAATTATCAACAATTCTCTTTGCTGCTTTCTTTTTCTGCCCGTATGTGTGCATCACTCTTGCATCAGGTTGATTTCCACCCTCCTTGGTCTTCTTTATTTCTTTCCAGACTTCCTTCTTTCGCATACTGCCTTTGCAACTTAGCTCGTCCACCGTCCTCGGTTACTACTCCTTGACACCCCGCCCAATCCCGATGTTCTTTCACATAGTTCTTCCGCAGCTCCCACAAATTCTTCTTTGTACATTTTCCATACTTCCTCCAAACCAACAACTTCTGCAAGAAAGAGCTAGTCCCAGCTAAACCCTGCTAATTTCTCCCCACGAGCTCTACCAGAGCTCGGCCCTCCATATCTTCCAACACTCTCCTCTTCACCTGGTTACACTACTCCAACATGTGCATTGAAGTCTCTAGCAATAAAACACTTCACCTCCAGCTCCACCAATCCCATTATCCTCTCCAAATCCCTTAACTCATATTTCTCTGCCTCCATCTTTCCCTCTCTTGGTATTAAGAATGAACTGGGCCAAAGAACATTCAAGGCGGCGAACGATGTTGATCATGATCTGAATTTATGGTACGTGAAATTATGCCATTGTCAACCGTAATCATTGATTTCCGACAAACTTCAAATTGTTATAGCCGTTGGTAAGGTTATCCCGTAGACTAAGATAGATACAAGAGGGTGAATTCTGCATAGCACAGTCGGCTGCTTTCCACTGGGTAATAGTATTTCATCAATGATTTACGATGCGTGTATGTATGTGTGTGTATGTGTTTTTTTTTGCGTGTGTGTGTGTGTGAGTGTGTGTGTGTGTGTGTGTGTGTGTGAGTGTGTGTGTGTGTGTGAGTGTGTGTGTGTGTGTGTGTGTGTGTGTGTGTGTGTGTGTGTGTGTGTGTGTGTGTGTGTGTGTGTGTGTGTGTGTGTGTGTGTGTGTGTGTGTCGGTTCCTAGCCCAGTAATTTCCCAGAAAAAGGCCGTCGATCAACACATAACACGTTTATATGTGTTACTTAGAGGCAGTTTGTGAACTTTTATATATTCGTGCAAAGCGTATTAATGTGGCCATTTGTCAACGTCCGCGTAAATAATCATAGCGCGTTGCTGCAATGCAGTCCGAAGATTCTTGGCCAAAGATTCTTGGAAATTGGCAATCGTGAAAACCAATGATCAATATGATGCAAAAACATTTATAGAAGAACACACCATCTCTAAAATAACTATTGGAGACAGAGATATGTAAACATATTGTAATGTTTATTATTGCACTATCAGTTAGAGAGAGAGGGTGAGGGAGAGAGAGAGAGAGAGAGAAATAGAGAGACAGAGAGAGAGAGAGAGAGAGAGAGAGAGAGAGAGAGAGAGAGAGATAGAGAGGGAGAGAGAGAGAGAGAGAGAGCGCGAGAGAGAGAGAGAGAGAGAGAGAGAGAGAGAGAGCGAGCGAGAGAGAGAGAGAGAGAGACATACAGACAGACAGACATATAGACAGAGAGCCGTTTCTGAGGATTATGTAAATTGAATGCAACAACAACATGGTAGAAAGCAGCAGACTATTTAGGGATAACTAACTGGGAAAATTAGTTGCCGGGCAAAGTATACACACATACATAAATGTGCAGTCATACAGAAGATCTGCCACAAGTGTGAAAGGCAAATCACTGGTGACTATCACAATCGACGATTCCAGCACTCGCCAAGAAACCAAGGAACACGATGAACATTCTTACAAAATTCAACGAAGAGATCGAAGGAAATCATATGGCTGTCAGGAGTACAGTGTATATAACTGGCGATGGAAAAGGTAGTATTCTAAGCTATGAGAAAGCTATGCAACTTGGGTGTGTCCCGAAATCGGCGAAGTAAACGAAGTATGTGAAACACCACTAGTGAAAACAATTGTTCTTTACTCGAAGCTTTGTGAAGAGTATAATGACATATTTCAAGGCATTGACAAATTGAAATGTGTACAGGCTAAGCTTCACATCGACGAGACTGATAAGTCAGTTCAGGATCAGCACCGACAAAGAATGCCATAAAGCATCGGACTCAACTGCCAAAGAGTTCCAAAGTGATATCCAAACAACGCTACACGGAATTCAGAAAACAATCAACATCAGCGACGATATACTGGTGCACGGTTGCACTCAGGCTGAACATAATGACAACTTGAGTCATGTAGTTGAACGAGTGAAGGCAAAATCCTCACGCTCAACAGAGAAGAGTTGGTCTTCAACAAATGAAACATATCGTTGTTTGGGGATGTCTGCAGCCCAGAAGGAATACCAGCGGATACTGAGATGGTGGAAGCCATGAGAAAGACGAACACGCCAGATATTGCAGAGGAAATGAGGTTGTTAATAGGACTGGCTGGCTACGTCTCTCGCATGAACCCAAACTTTGCGATCATCACCGAAACTTTGAGGAGACTAGCGAGGGCCTAGGTTTCTTGTGAGTGGTAGTAGATGCATCCCCGTTGGGACATGACACAGTTCTGACACAAAAGGAGTCTGAAGAAGAGGAAGGGGGTTATATAATTGCACATGCCTCAAACACGCTCACAGATGTGGAACAAAGATGAAGCCAGACTGAGCGAGAAACACTTCCTGTCGCATGAGGTAGCGAAAAATGTCAGCTGTACATCTACGGAAAGTCAAATAAATACTTGGGATTATTCAAAACGTCAACATATTGGTATCTAGTTTTGCTAAACCACATTATGTTATGCATTTTGTTATGCATTTAGTTAATCTTAATTATGACATCTCAGTTAGGTTCGATTTATTTGTCTTCTATATATTATTTTGGGATTGTGTGTGTCATCCTTCTATATTTTACATAGTTGTTTTTTATTAGGCGTAACTGCTACTTTACTTAATATATTATCCAGATTAAAACGACACCATAATGCTAAAGCCGCATTAACCCGCTACTCTGAATGTTTGATACTGCATAGCCTTTTTATTGACATGTTTTCATAGAACTGTGCTTATGCTGTTTTCTGTTTCATGTCCAGAATATCGTACTTACTTGCGTAGCAAATTTGACAAAACATGTCCCATGTTTTGAACCCCTTTAAACATATCTGTCAGCTACCGAATCATCTATTTATCTCAACAAGGTTATTCCTCCTAATAATGATCATTGTGGTCATAAATATAATTTCCAGTTTGAAACTTCTCCATCTACTGCTACTCCTTTCCTTCTACATAATAATAATAATGATAATAATAATATTTAAAATACGTGCGTCTACATGTGTCGTCGTTTTGATGTTGTATGATACGGTGACGTCAAATGAACGTGTGAAAGGCACACATGTCGTTTTAATTATTGTTTAACCTTTTAGCGGCAAATGTACAATGATATTTGTAACGATAAACTCTCTTTTGACATTTTGGGTTTAATTTAAAACGATATATTTAATCAATGATACGGTACAATGTATTCTGCCACATATAGTATATGTTTCCATCTTCCATCGTTTCCGTACATTTTCTACACATATCCATTCTGTATAAGGAATATCCGTGCCTAAGTTACCAATGAAGTACATTTGTAGTAGGTGACGATTTAGCTTAAACGTTTTAACAAGTTTGATCAACCTTCTGAATTATCACTAGATCTTGGAAGCATGAGTAATCCAGTGCTTAATTGCACTGGGTCCGAGAATCGAGAGTAAACCCATACACAGTTCAGTCATTGCATTCGTAATCTGAAAGGATGAGTTAAACTTAAGTTAAAATGTATTAAAGTACCTATGTGAAATGGCGGAGTTACTGTTATAGGCTAGACATCGTTCCCTTTACATATTCATGTGGAGTACGTGTGAAAAGGAATTACATCCATTGCACAGGCTATCGGGAAATCAAACCAAATTACGTCCACGTCCGGCTGTTCACGGAGTACGTCCGGTCGTGCAGTGCTTCACTAGTTGGGTTTTGCATGATTGCACGATCCTGATTCCATGTTGCTCTTGATTATTACGTGTCGTGTTAGACGAGTGCCCATACGTGACTAAGCATCACGTGTTCAACTGTTTTGTAGAACAGAAGATACATGTCACGGCGATGGTTTCTTTGTGTCCGTCCTTTTTATATTAGAACATTATTTAGGATTTCAGGCTTCATGGAAGTTGCCATGTAACATTTCTGACATATGCTTATTCGATGCCTGGTTTAGGACAGAGCGGCTTGAACAGTTATCAATGGGCGTCCTTGAAATCATTATATGGGGGCCTCCTCACAACGTTTTGGAGCTTGGATGGGGAAACAGTTAACTGAAAAACCTGCTGAAGTGTCGTTATGCCGTGAAAGTAATGTGTAACTAAGATCGGTGATTTTCATGCTAGAAGGTAAATGCTCTTTACTATTTACACTATGATTATCGGAACTGTCTTGTTCACAGGTGACATCCTCATGAGCTGCTTCGTATCGGTGCGAATCATCGCAAATTTACAAATCAACATTTGGTCAGCTACTGACTGTCGTGTCTACGCGATCGTCCGCTACCTGCCCCTCTACCTCGGCATCAACTCCATCATGCTTATAGCCGTCGAACGATTTGTCGCAATCGTCCTTCCGACGGGCTTCCGTGCCTTCGTCGCCCCGGGCATGGTGAAGCTTCAACTGACGTTTGTCTGGCTGCTCACCTTCGTAGAGCTCATATTCCCATGGTACTATATCAAGGTGAGTTTTAATTCACTGTGGGTAAACACAGGACGGCTGACATTCAGCGACAAATGTATAGGCATTATTGTTATTTTAATGAATACATAGAACAAAACATTTTTTTACAGTTGCAACATTCGTTACAGTCCTTTGAAAAGATGACCTTTCAGCCCTGAGTAAAATCGATTTTTTAAATGTACGAACCCTCTTTATAGCCCCGAGCATAGCTCTATGCGTGCAAAAATTACTGATAAATGGCATTTGAAACAACTAGCCACAAACAGTTTTATTACCCCGTTAGATCACGCGCGACCGCAATCGCTCGACCTTGTTTTCCCCACGGCGCCCGCAAGCGCCTGCTGGTAAAAAAAGCTGTAGAGGTGGCGTCATCGGGTGGATTGATGTGAAATTAAAACGGTCGGAATTCTACATATCCTAGCTATGCATTGTGAGCAAAATTAGCATCTGGTCATATTGAAAGTTTCGAAGACAATCGCGTTTGAAATTGAGCAGTGGTGGTTTTTTTAAAATGGCCATTTCTCGAAGAATAGATGCGTTCACTGCAGATGAAGTTTGCGCGATTTTGGGGATGAATCTCCCGATGAAAATGCTTCTGAGATGGATGTGGAGGTAAGATCTATATGTGGCTCCATTTTTGACTGAGTTAGCGATAAATCGGTGGCGTCGGTTGGTTTTCTTTGTCCAAGAGAAGCTTGCTCACCATCTTATTCAGCTTGTCAACTGTATCAACACTGAAATCGTGTGTTTTGTGCCATTTACTCGGCTGATATTACATGGTTATTTGTGTATGTTGTTATATAATGAATTATAAAGCAAATAAGTACATAAAACAGAACAATCTGGCCTGACGAGCATGTAAGCAGTCGAGGCCCTGCCCTGGCCCTGGCCCCTGGGCAGTGCCTGGATGGGTGATGTTGCTTTAGACATTGCTGACAGTGTTATTATATTGACGCTCTCAGTGGTCTTTGTAATTAATTATTTTTATATATTTTTAAGATATTAGTGGACTTTAAAAAACAAAAATCGCAATGATTGGCTGCTTGTAAAAATTATACTTTCACATTGCTGTGTTTGATATGACATAAATGATAGTGACAAATGCGGCAAAGTTGTTATTCTTATTATGTTTTCATTACTGTAGCTGTTTGTATGTTTCAGGTGGCAGGTAATAGTATTGATGACAACCCTGATGAGAACTCCGACAACTCATTGTCATCAAAACGAGCTTGTCAGTTGTGTCGCGAAAACGGAGTGAAACCGCTTTGAGACATGCTTTGAGACATGCGATTGAGACATGCGATTGAGACATGCTTTGAGACATGCTTCGATACATGCGATTGAGACATGCTTTGATACATGCGATTGAGACATGCTTTGAGACATGCTTTGAGACATGCGATTGAGACGTGCTTTGATACATGCTTTGATACATGCTTTGAAACATGCGATTGATACATGCTTTGGATGTCTGACATGCAATGCGCATTTGTGCAAACTGAGATGTTTGTGCAGTACCATGCATAGGAAGTACATTTCCTTGTGAGGAACCAGTAGTTGGTGATGTTGTTGCAATAAAATATGACTATCATTTGAAATGTCATTCAATATTTGTTCATACACTACAGTTACACCGCTGCATAGTTAATTAAATTTCCTTAAATGTAAATATAACTTGCAATTATAAGTTATCAATAATTTTGAAGTTACAGCTTAAACACTATACCCAGCAGGCAAAATGACGTTGAAAATACGTTGTTTCAACGTCAGGTACCACGTTGTAGCAATGTCGGAAACTAATTGGATTTGAAAGTTGTATCTACGTCGGGTTTCAACGATGTATCGACGTCGGGTTTCCACGTTGTACCAATATTGAAAACTAGTTGGATTTGAAAGTTGCATTGACGTCGGGTTTCCACGTTGTATCAACGTCGGGTATCGACGTCGTAACAATGTTGAAAGCTAGTTGGATTTGAAAGTTGTATCTACGTCAGGTTTCAACGATGTATCGACGTCGGATATCGACGTCGCAACAATGTTGAAAACTAGTTGGATTTGAAAGTTGTATCTACGTCAGGCTTCAACGATGTATCGACGTCGGGTTTCCACGTTGTACCAATGTTGAAAACTAGTTGGGATTTGAAAGTTGGATCGACGTCGAGTTCCAACGTAGCATCGACGTTGGGTTTCAACGTTGTTGCAATGTTGAAAAGTAGTTGGATCGACGTCAGGTTTCAACGTTGCAACAATGTAGAAAATTGATTGGATTTCAACGTTGTGTCAACATTAGATCGTTACTGTTTTCTGATAACCAACTAAAATTGTTTACAGGTGTTACTATGAAAATGTAGTTCCCCTTCGTCAATGCTATGTATGTCGGTGTCTACACGTGGGTCTGTAGCGTAGATCGTGTACTAGAAGAGCCTGACTCACCGGTGTTACACTTTTATCGTCGAAACAGTCAATTAACATGATCATTAAATACGTTTTGAACAAAATAAAGACAGATATTCACCTTATTCCGATACATGAGACATTTTATTTAACAATGTGTATATCAATGAACCCATGGAATACAATGTAGACCATTACATCACTCTTGTTTGCCCAATTTGTTGTATTCAGTATCATGCAGACATTGAAAAGAGCACAAGGAGATCACTAATCACCAAGTTGACATTTTTTTTTTTAAAAACAGTCATTAAATATTATGTTTTGATAATAAATCAAACATTAACAAAATAAAGATATTCACTATGTTCTGATACAACAAATATGGTTTCATTTGGCAATGTGTACATTCCTGAACCAGTGGAATACATTCAATGTAGATTAATTCCTCTAGTAACCAGTATTCAGCAGCAGACATAATTATTATGTGCTTTCGTATTGTTAATTGTAACAGCAAACAACAGCTGTCATAAATATGGGGGTCAACTCTATTTCGGAATGTATTTTCAAGAGCCGATCGGAATCTTTTTTGGAATTGCTTCATTGAATGCAGGCTAGTCTATTAATTTCCTGTACAATCACTACAAATGTGCAAACAAATCAGATTTGTTTGGTTATATTTCAGTTGATAGAATGTTACCCTACATCTGTCTGGTAACAGCCAGGTAGTTGTAAAGAATGTACAGACAATGGCTAAGCCATTATTGAAACAATATGACAAGACCAGTAATCTGACCAATTCATGGCTTCAGAAACACCAGCTCAATGAAACAATGCACAACAAGCAAGTTAAATACTCCTTTATGTTGTGTTTGGGGATCTACTATGTATATGGCTTCCACACATTCTTATCACACACAAGAGGCACAATTATAAATGTGTATTTAGAGCAGGAACTACAACTTATTTTGATAACAAAGAAAGCTCACAACACCATATCATACATTAAACTGCGCCGACCTTAAAATCCGAAATGTAGTAATGGGCATTAATGGCAAGCTGACTTGAATTTCAATGGACCCCATGGCTGACAAAACATTTTCAAATTAACCTTACGATCTCATTTTTATTAAATCACACAATAATTATAGTTTCCTAACTAACGCTAAACACTACCAATGAAAGCAAACGTATGACTTCAGATTTATCAAGAACACTGTTAATCCATTCTGTGTAGTTGTTCCTCAGTCTTCACCACCAGTTTGGTCGAGTGCGTACTTCTGCTACACTGAGAGCGCTGCATCCACCTCTGCTTCAGTTCATGTCTACTTCTTCAGGTCACCCGCTTAAAAGGAATTAAATAAAGGTATTAACCGACACATCTATTTATAACGCAGGGCAGATGAAACGAATACAAAGCACACTGCACAAGCCCCAGCCAGTCAACATGGCCACGGGCCATGGCTGCTCTATTGTCCGGTAAATTCCCGATGCAATTTATAAATACTGCAGTTTTATTCCAATGGCAATGACTTTGATAGTTATATAATAAGAGAGTGCAATTTATACATAACACTACATGACCACATTTCACTGGAACAAGTGCAGGGTATGATCGAAAACGAGAGGAATGCGACGACACCGAGTTTTGCGATAGACTATACATCGGAAAATGTGCTCAGATTCAAATCGGTGAAAGCATGCAAAATACATCACGACAAAGACAACATTATGGTCGTGTGTGTTCCGTACAAACGATAGAACTAAACAGTTCAACAAATAAAAGCGGATGGTGACACTTACTCGCATATATTAGTGGATTGTTACGCTTCCATCGATTTCGTTCGTTCGAACTCAAGGCAGCATGGCGGCCCGCGCAATGCATGCTGGAATACGGTAGATATGCCGCTGACTTACTCAATACCAAAATGTGTGGTGAAAGCTGCCTTAAATTACCTAACATTACAAATATAAAGGGTCTTATTATGTGTAATTTTAGTTAAGGCATCTAACACCGCACGTGTTGTGTTGTCTTAGAGAATAGAGATGTTATAGTTAACATTCGCAACTTGAAAAAATAAAAAATTGCAGCATTGTATGAACGTCAAATGTCCAAGTCCTTATAATGGCGATGACCTTATAATTGCGTTGCCGACATTATTTCAACGTTGTGCCAACGTCACATATATCCACGTCGTTATAACGTTGATGATCAGACATTGTAAAACGCCATATTTATATGTATGTACCTAGTTGGTTGGGCTGTCGACGTGATTGCAACGTTGTATGGACGTACATTTTTCACGTCATTCTAAAGTTGATGACCAGACGTTGCAAAGACGTTGGGTTGGGTTGTCGACGTGATTACAACGTTGTGCCAACGTCATATATATCTACGTCGTTATCACGTCGATGACCAGACATGGTAAAAACGTTGTATTTATAGATGAAACTAGTTGGTTGAACTGTCGATATGATTACAACGTTGCATGGATGTCAAATTTCCACGTCCTTATAACGTTGATAACCAGACGTTGTGAAGACGTTGGGTTGGGTTGTCGACGTGATTTCAACGTTGTGCCAACGTCATATATATCTACGTTGTTATCACGTCGATGACCAGACGTGGTAAAAACGTTGTATTTATAGATGAAACTAGTTGGTTGAACTGTCGATATGATTACAACGTTGCATGGATGTCAAATGTCCACGTCCTTATAACGTTGATAACCAGACGTTGTGAAGACGTTGGGTTTGGTTGTCGACTTGATTTCAACGTTGTGGCGACATCAAATTTCCACGTCCTTGTGACGTCGATGACCAGACGCTGAGAAAACGTTGCATTTGTGTTGTTCGACGTCGCAACGTATATGCAACTAATAATCAACGTCATACCGACGTTGTATGCCGGCTGGGTAAGCACCCATAATTAAAAAATCTGCCTCTGTTGCCCGGGGAAAACCAGCACATGCTTAATTCAAAATGTGGGGTCTAATGGGTTTTAACAACTAATAAGTATGAAGGCCTGTGTAGTGGTTTCAACGAATTCGAACCATTGTACTTCAACAACGGACATATTTTCTTTCATTATGTTACAGAAAGTCTTTGAGTTTGATGGACTTCACTCCTGCACGGTGTACTACAAGCCCCATCACTATTTGTACATGAGTTTGACGGCGATAATTCTTCCGGCCGTCTTGCTGCTAACACTATACGGCGGCCTCGTCGGCGTCGTCGTCCACCGCCAGCGAAAGGTGAACACGAGCATCGCTCCTGACACAGCCGGCGGCGTCGCCTCCGTCCAGTCGACAATGAACAAGGAGCAGGCGGCCGGAAGCCAGAGAGTCGCCATTCGTGTAGCGGTCACATGCGCTGTAGTCACTATCTTGTTTCTCGTCTGCTGGCTGCCCGTCTGGATAAACCTATTCCTGGTCAAGTTCAGATTAGCTCATGTAAGCAGAACCGTTTTCTATTGGACGACCGTGTTCGTTTATCTTCACTCTTGCATGAACCCAGTCGTTTATTTTATCGCCAACAACCGCTTTCGCTCCGTCTTTTTGCGCCTCTTTTGTCGGAAGGACACCGATGTCGGTGTCTCTGTACAGACGCCGTCCAGGGTAAACGAAACAACTACTTGATCTATCACGTGATCTTTGGCAAGACGACTCACTCACTCACTCACTCACTCACTCACTCACTCACTCACTCACTCACTCACTCACTCACTCACTCACTCACTCACTCACTCACTCACTCACTCACTCACTCAATACTCTTCGTTTCCACTGGAGCATAAACGCCAACAAATCTCCCCCATACAGTGGTATTGGGCGAGACAAACACGCTTTTTATTATGGTAGCTGATTAACTTACACGGGATGCAACAGCAACAGCGTCTGAGAAACAAGCAATACAATCCCTCCTATTGTGCGTTTATCGTACTACTATTGATACTATTGATACAACTACTGCTACTATCGATACAACTGCTGCTATTATTGTTACAATTGCTGCTGCTGCTGATTCTAGGCACTGCAATTGCTACTGACACTGCTATTATTACTACTAATAAAACTGCTACTACTGCTGCTACTGCTACTACTGCTACTGCTTCTGCTGGCACATTTTAATACAGCGGGATTAGGGACTGTTTCCGTCCCAGCCAATATAACTGAATGTACCAAAATGGCTGACTATACTATTATTATCCACGATTTTTTTAAGCGGAATCCGTTTCTTGTCGGTTTCGTCATTTTGTGAAGATGGTACAACAAAGCGACATTATAAAAGTGACGCCGCCGGTATCAACAATCAGCAATTCATTGAACATTGTTTTGGAGTGAAATGCATTGATTATTCGTGTTATGGTGTTTATTTGAATGATTATCATAACTGGCATATGGCGTACGAATCACATGAACCGTTGGCATGTAGTGTGTCAGATGTTTCAAATATGTGTATATCGTTTTCATATTTTGGTGAAGTAGTAGTAGACATGTTGGGATCTTGAAAAAAATAACAACGTTTGTGGTATGTCGATAACCGTTAAGGTGATTACTTTCTCTGCATCACGCATCCGAGCAATGTGTTTACTGCCAACGTGTTCTTTGATGAATACCGGCTAATAATTTAAATACTAGAAGTTTAATAGATGACATTTCGAATGCCGCCAATAAAAAACTTGTAACTTGCGAGATTGAATTGCGTAATTAAATATAGGTCATGCTAGGAGTGTATATTTGACTGTCATATCCAGCGTACTAAGTCCAGTGATATGTAGCTAACATGAACTGTCAGGCAGAAATATCTAGAAAACACAAACATCGAACAGGCCTGATGGAGGACAAGCTGCCCCTGACTATCCATCCTGTTTCCACAGCTACACAGACAGTTGATAGGGGTATACGACAACATTTGGAAGAGGTTTCAGCAGCAGATGAATCAGACTAGAGCTCAACTCTGCTGATTCCGATAGTTTTTGAAGGTTTGTAGATTGCCGAACAATAATAAACTATAAACTGCTATGTTCACTGTTATGTAAACAATACATCCAAACCAATAGAAGAACAAACATTTTGTTATTATATTTTGCTTAAAGTTTTACCATATGTTCTTAAGATGTGATCATGCAGGCCACCTTTCAGGGGAAGACAACGTTTCAAAGTTGTTGGTCCGGTTGCCGTGTTGATATGATGGTCATACACTGCTCCTTGGCATCATTTTTGAACACGTCTGCTGGTGTTTCCTGTATTTTCCATGCCTACTTTCCAATTCGATGTATAAGATAATTAATATAAACTCGATAATGTGGTTTTATCACGATAATTGCTGCTGGATGAATCCGATGTACAGTGTATCTGCTTTTATGATATGAGCTTCTTTTGAAACGAATATGTCGTTGTGGATTCGTTCATATGTATGCACCACAAAAAAGCGCTGGGTGTTCCATTTGTAATTCTATCAGTGTGCAGTAAATGTGTAATTTTTTTTTAAATAGTGGGGATTCGTGAGGCAGAGGATTCGTAAGACAGCAATCATACAATTAATTTTCCAGCTCAGAAGAAGTTGTGTCCAGAAATGTATCATTATTTTATGAAGATACCTTACACAAAGTATATATTTATAATAAAGAGTATGTCACTAATCACCTTAATATGTGTAGTTGTGGGTGTTCTTAATGGATTCGTGAGGTAGAAGCTTTTATTGACCGCACCTGACTTTTTATTATAGTATAAAGATAACTTTTATAACTCATCATTTTGTCTTCATTATATCTTCGCACAGTATATATCGAGGGTCACATGGAACTTGATACTGATAAGATATGTCGATATTTAAACCGTTTTGTCAGGTCTCTGTTTTTATTCGTGAGAGAGAAGGAAAAATTATGAAAAATCAAAACAGTGATAACTCACATTTAGGCTCAGTGTCTATAGTGAGTGAGTGTGAAATAAATCACATTCATACACTAAACATAAGGAAAATATGATGATTACTATGCGGTCGTTCAATGATATTAAAATGGAATAATTGCAGGGTGGCAGAATGCTTCCCAGAAAAGTATAGGTGCTGTTGGAAGGGGTGAATTGTAAAACGCTTGAGCGGTCTATAGGACATGCTACGACGCTATGGAAGACATTTACGATATGTATAATATAAAATTATTATATGTATAATATAAAATGAATCCCATCAACAAAATAAAACATTGATTATCGTAGTCATGCCTTATATGTCTAAACATAATCAGGAAGAGCAGAAATACCAGCTTCCATATAAAGCTTAGGCTCTACAGAGAACTCTTAGCATCCAACCTCCTATATGGATACAAGCTTGTTAACAAATGCATGTCAACGCATTTAAATGGAAATGCAAATGTTTGACTTTATTCAAATGCAAACGAAAATGCCACTTTCCATGAACGCATTCATGTGCAAATGCAAATATTTTGGGGTTGCACTCAAATGCAAATGTTTTGGTTACATATTTGAAAATGCATTTGAATTAATTTTAAATGTTTTGGCTTTATGTTAACGTTTTGTTTTATTTGAAAACAAAACATAACATATACAAATACATTTTTAATGAACATGTCTGTAGAGTCATATACTGAATCACACAGTTCCAGGCCTGCAGAGGTGGTGGAAATGGGAGGTAGGAATGACAGTTTACTGTGAACCATGGCAGGGAATGACAGGCTAGTCATTCAGGTAGGCCAGAATGGTAGGGGAGCCCAAGATGATAGACTGTCCATTCGTGGGATCACTGGGAAGATAACCTTAGTCAATTAGTCTTTACATGTTGTATGAATAACAGTTCAGGGATTGGCCAGTTGACCAACAAAGCACTTTTTTAAAGAGCACGTTGTGAAAGTGAATTCACATGATTTCATAGTCTGCTGAGTATACTGCTCACTACAGAACACTTTTCTCCAATGGTATGTTGTGAACTTGTGAAAGTGAATCTAACAATAATAGTTATTCAAAGAATTACGCATGCATTTGCTTGCGAATTTGATTGTGCATTTGACAAATCAAATTTGTGTGAGTCGCATTCAAATGCTCAACATTCAAATGCGCATTCAAATGCATTTGCATTTGTTAACAAGCCTTATATGGAAGCGATCTGGATGCTGGGAGCAGACAAAGAAAGTATGTGTTCTAAACATTAATTCACAAAGGAATGTCATAGACATACAATTGTATTAATTTGGTTTAATAATTAACGGCGTCCAGATTTCCGAGCATTCTTTGTCTAAGCTAAGTATGTATTCCAGCATAGATCGCAGAAATCCGGTGGCGGTTTGCGGTGACCGTCAGAGACACGCCAGCCAGTCTGCCTCAATGGCTTCCATCCGGGGCAGGGGCTCTTGGACCCTTTTCAAGCAAAACACATTTTCACCTCCATATACACAGATAAACTAGATAGGGCATCCAATTTACGTCAATAAATAACCAGTTATTCTGAGGATTTTTAACACCCACGGTGACGTAAAATATTAATTTTAAATCGTGAAATTATCGCGATAAATACAAAAATATATGAGCACGAAAAATAGCTTCGAGGCGGCAATTTCGGCAAATATTGGACGAGGCGGGTGACAAAAACAGTAAGGCGGCCCGCCTCGCTGAACACATTCCAGGGGAAACACTGTGCTGGTATTGTTTCCAATGTTCTACACAATGACCTCGGTCTAATGTAAACAATAGTTCCGTAATCACCACACGCCATTTCATGTGCAATGATGAATGGTATGGTATATTTCTGCACTCATGTTTGAACACACATGCGAAAACAAACTGATTGTCTGTCGCTATGACATCCTTTCCCATGAAGGTACTCAAACCTGAATTGTCCGGCCAGATACCTTTCGTCAACGACTGCAGCCTGTAAATGTGCCATATATATATATATATATATATATATATATATATATATATATATATATATATATATATATATATATATATATATATATATATATATATATATATATATATATATTAATTTAATTAATATTTTGTTCCTATATTATTATTATACACCTCGGTATAGTAACATTATATTCAATGGGGCACTGAAACATGTTGTAGCAGGAAGATACAACTAGACATGGGTACTAGTAACACGTAATGGTTAATATATAGATAATATGCCTCGTAATAGACGAGGAGCAGTAAACTATGTCAATTTCCACCCCAGCAGTGTCCTTGTCGCGTAGGGGTCACCAACGTCACCACTTCGCAATTCTCGTGGCATTAGGATGCCTGGGTTATCCTGGAATACCAGCAGCGTAACGGATGTTGCGTCTACTTCCGGTATCTCTATGTCTCGGAGGTGGCGCCACTGCTTCAACTCACACTGTTGTCCAATGTTTGATCTCTTGATCGGTATTGATGGTCTGGTTAACACACGCTCCATGCTGTGAAAGTCACCGTCTATGGCCGCCACCTCTAGGCTGACAACACAACTGCTCACCTCACCTTGTCAAGTGTGGTCAACGTAAGTTCCTGGGTTTCTCCGTCTAGCTATAACTCATCCGCTAGTCTCTGAGAACAAAAGGTGCTGGTGGATCCGCTGTCCAGCAAGGCGTACGTCTCAACATATCTCAACGAGTTACTTGCTCTCACCCGGGCAGGTACTATGGGTAGGGCTACCCTGACGATGACAGCCTCAGTGGTATTACAGCTGACCGTCACGTCATTCTCGGCTCGTTTGACAAAGTTGTCGACACTTTGGCTTTGTTCATTGCTCTGCTTGATTGTGGCTGGATTATCTTCATGTAGGAATTTCGTGTGTTTCTGCCTGCAACACTGGACAGAGCAAGTACGTGTTAACTTACAATTTGAGGGGTAATGTCCAGTACGCAAACAGTTAACACAGTTTATTGTCTCCTTTCATGTGGTGAGTAGATCAGCTGACCATACACCGGGTCAATGCTTTTTGTAGCGGTTTCTTCTACAAAGGCTATTAGCTGCTCTATGTCTGGCGACACATGGAACCTCTTTCTGGTCGACTGCACTTCTTTTAGCCACCTGGAGCACTAGTACATTGGCAACATTGGCTCCGAGATGTACCCATTGCTTTAAGTGTTTCACCGCAATTTCTAAGCTCGTCTGCGAATTATCTTATGCCATCATAATCCTTAGGGGAAAGTACCTAGCCAACTGTCGCCCTCTTCATCCATGCATCTACACCAGTGTACGTATTTCCAAACCTGTCATCTAACAGCTCCCTTGCCCTCTTTTATCCTACACTAGGCTCCATTATTATATATGATTCAATCACCTTACTAGCCTTACCAACACACATTTGCATAAGCCTGGCTAGTTTGACACTGTCATCAACATTCTTTTTGACGTTGTTATCGAACGCCCTAGCAAACCTCCAATACTACATGGGTCAAATATGGTAAAAGTTCATCAGCTCTATCTGAGGCATTTGCATCATCTGCAACATGTGTTGTTGTTGTCTTAACAGTTCAAACATGGGATTTTGAACACGTTCGTCCGTGCACCGAGGCGGGTGCCTTGTAGACTCGTTCACATCCATTGGTGTCGCCTGTCGGAGTAAGTGCTGTTCATAAGCGACACAGTTCAAGTGGCGCACTCTTTCGGATAGATCGTCGAGCAGTTGTTTTGTTTACGTCGCTTTGTTTCGCTTTGTTACGCTTCATCGGCTTCATAGACCTTCGCCTCCGCTTCAGCTATGGCAATGTGAGCAATTTCAATAGCTCCTTGTGTTGTCGTAATGGTTGCTCTTCCCGTTCCAAACACTGTTCAGTCTCAACGGCCGCCGCTTCCGCTGCGAGTCCTGCCGCCCTGGCTCGTGCATGTGTACTACTGGTAGTGCTCTCGTGGAACAGTTCTGCTGACAGGCCAAATTATTGTATTGTAAGTGGCGGTGTGTCGGCGGTGTCGTCGTGATAGCTCAACTTGACAAAACCATTTTATTTGACGCTCGCCAGTGCGAGTTCGAAGTACAATCTGCAAGAATGATTGAGCCAAATCAATACTAATTTAAATTGATTTTGTAGTAGGCCTAGCCTTAATTATAACTAGTAAAATAATGGGTAATCGTTTACTTAACTGGCCTAAATTATTAGGGCTTTATGCCAACGGTTTTGTATAATTGTTGTACCTGAATGCGTTCCTTACATCTTCCGCATATGTTCCAGTAAAAAGTTCATATATTCTTTTAAAATATTGGGTTTTAGGCCAATTTTAATCAGTTTACACATCAAAACATCGGAACCGATTGCTATAATGATATGAAAATAATAATATAATTTTCATAGAATTGGTGGGTTCATGCGTTTTAATTGGGTTCACTGCTTAGGGAAGAGGGTTCACATTTTGTTTTAAAAGAGTTGGTTCACATTTATGAAACTACTATTATCTTCATAATATTATTGGGGTGTTGATGCCTTTGAGAAGGAGGTTCACATTTTTGGAAAACGGGGTTCACTTTTGGAAAAGTAATATTATCTTCATGTTATTCGGGGGTTCTCGCTTTTGATTACAGGATTAACTTTTTGGAAAGGGGTTTCACGTTTATGAAAAATACTAAATACTATTGGGGGAGGTGTTCACGCTTTTGAAAAAGTCGCTAAGCAGTTACTCAAACAACATGAATACTTGTAAGCAGAATATATATTATGGTTTCACAAAATATCTACTCACTGAAACAATGCAGAGTTAGCAAGCCAGTTACTCTCTTTGTTGTGGTGGCATGCTATTTGGCCTCCATATATTCATAACACACACACACACAAGCACGCACGCACGCACGCACGCACGCACGCACGCACGCACGCACGCACGCACGCACGCACGCACGCACGCACGCACGCACGCACACACACACACACACACACACGCACGCACGCACACACACACACAAAGCATCTGGCATGGGTTAATTCTAGTTGCTAATTTAATTAATAATTTAATTAACTCAAGTTAATTAAATTAAATTTACTATCTTTTCCAGAAAGGCTAATTTAATTTCATTTAATTAATAAACTTTCCCAAAAGCGGTTAATTTAATTTAGTTGACACATTCCCAATTAACTCTCAATTAAGAGATAATTTAACAGTTGATTTTAATGGATAATTCAAAACCATGTTATCCAGTTGTTTTCAGAAGACCAGCAATCACTATTACAGTCACTAAAGAGATATTAAGTTCAGGCATGTGCAAATGGGAGGGAGATCACAAGAGAGCACAAATGCACTGTACCAACTTGGGTGGACTTGTACATCAGGCACCTGTAAAATGGAGTGAAGGCTAAAATAACATCTTGTGGTGAAAATATCATGGCTAACTGTGGCTTCAGCAAATTCCTGCTTAAAGTAAACATGATTTTGGGCTGGCAACTTGCAGGGAAGTGGCATATATATATATCATTTGTTTGTGTGTACATTATAACCGTTAATGGGGAGATGTAGAGAAATGTAATACAGCTTCAAGTTGGGATATGCTCACAGTGCCAACTTAAATCAAAAGCATGCCAATTATAGTGATGCATAACAAATACTATGTACATATTTGTATGCTAGTGTATAACGGGGAAACCGAATGATATAGTATAAAGCACTGTAAATATTCAACTACAACCTTTCAACCCTTTAAGAATGTTTATAAATATCTAAAAATTGTGATCAAATGTCCCATTGAGTTACAAAACACATTTATGTTATAAGTCTTGTGCTTTTAAAACCGTAATAAAAGTGTAAACATTTCTATCAACACATCATTTAATAGTTCATTGAATAAAATGTATTGCTAATTTAACTGACCTGAGAAATGTGTGACCTTTTGAAGTTCTTTTTTTTGATTGATTAGCTAAGTTTCTTTCAAATTCCTTTCGAAGATTTTGTGTTAAGGCTCTGACTTTGTTTCTAATTTTGCAATGCTCTAGATAGTTATTCACATGTCTTGTTTCCATATATCTTGTCCATAATCTAGTTTTATGTTTAATCAGTTTTCTAATGTTAGTATTCAGGGGAAAGTTCCCATTTCTGTGGTTAGACATTTCTTTTTGTTGTATGTATTTTCTTCCAATAATTTTAATTATGTCCTACGGTTTTACCATTTCCAAAAGGTCTGCAATCACTATTCCAGTCATTAGCCTGACAGAGATTAGGTTAAGTCATGTGAGAATGGGAGGGAGAACATCACAGAGCACTACTATTGTATGTACCAACTGGAGTGGCTGGTCATTCAGGCACCTGTGAATTGGAGGGAAGGCCTAGCCAATAGAATGTCTTCTGGTAGTGTGATAAGTTGAGGATAAAATATGGCTTCTGCAAATATATGTCTCAAGTAAACATGTTTGACTAGCAACTTGCAACCAAGTGGACCTACGCATTAGACTATGTATGTATATTATTTTCTGTACATCTGCAAGTGTACATATATTACATGCAGAGAAAAGTAAATAGCTTCATTTTGGGATCTTTGACAGCGCCAACTGGAATCAAAAGCAAGCCAGTTCTAGTGATACATAAAAAATGCGTATAAATATTTAAATGCTAGTGTATCAAGGGAAAATTAATGATTTAGCATTAAATCATTGCATAAATAACAACTTGGTGCATATAAATTATCTATGTAGTTACCCGGTGTTGTTAATTTGGTGGTTGAATATAGGAGGAACCCTGCAACCCTGCAACTCTTCAGCTCCAGATATCGTGACAATCTGCTGCG
The DNA here is from genome assembly GCA_963662155.1 of Lamellibrachia columna. Taxonomy (NCBI): domain Eukaryota; kingdom Metazoa; phylum Annelida; class Polychaeta; order Sabellida; family Siboglinidae; genus Lamellibrachia; species Lamellibrachia columna. The sequence continues at coordinate 43,856,458 of OY759272.1, forward strand.
TACGATGTATGTCGGTAGGTGTGAAGAAATAAACCGTCTTATCACTCTTATATTACCCGCAAAAGATACACAAGACAGCTGGCATCAACCCAGAAACAATAAAAGATCCATCACAAACGCTATAAACGTGTCAGAGAAGTGTCACCGAAGCACAGAACGCATCCGTCAAGTGGAAAAAAACGAGGTCTATGCGTACTCGAGTAGCATTACATAAACCTTGTGTGTGTGTGTGTGTGTGTGTGTGTGTGTGTGTGTGTGTGTGTGTGTGTGTGTGTGTGTGTGTGTGTGTGTGTGTGTGTGTGTGTGTGTGTGTGTGTGTGTGTGTGTGTGTGTGTGTGTGTGTGTGTGTGTGTGTGTGTGTGTGTGTGTGTGTGTGTATATATGTGTGTGTATATATGTGTGTATATATATGTGTGTATATATATATATATATATATATATATATATATATATATATATATATATATATGTATATATATATATATATGTATATATATATATATATGTATATGTATATATATATATATATGTATATATATATATATATATATATATATATATATATATATATATATATATATATATATGTGTGTATATATATATATATATATATATATATATATATATATATATATATATAATAATATATATATATATATATATATATATATATATAACTCTAACAGCAGCATACGCCGACCATTTATCCAGTATTTGCCGCGTTAGGCAGACCGCTGTTTTAAGCAGACCAAAGCCGGTCTGCTTAAAGTTTTGATGTGTTATTTCACAACTAATACGTTTGAGTTTACCATTATCATTGATAGTGGACATAGTTTAGCCGAAAATGAAATAGCACATGTAATTATTTCAAAAATAAATAACATTTTCTGCGATTTTGAGCATGTTTTCTCCAGAGCCTTGTATATTTTGAAGTGCCAAATTTGTCGCGTACGGCAGACCGGGTAAAAATGCTTATAACTTAATATTCCTGCTATATATTGAATGAAGGGTCACCGTTTCGTGTTTATTATGTAATATGCTTCGAAGCAGTGTACAATGTTTTATTATAATGTGTAAATTAAGTAATATGCGTTTTTGCGTTTGTTCTTGGCCTCCGACTTCGCGTCTTCGGCTTCGACTTGGCGTTCGTGTCGCAAAAAATCGCTAAATACTCAGTATATAAAGTTGAAAGTGATGCGCGTACTGACGTTTGCTGAAAACACATGTTCAACTAATTTGAATAATGTGTGTTTAATTAATGATGTGTAGTTCGATTACTTTGACGTAAATCGTCGTCGTAAATCGACATCGCGAAACGACTTCCGGCATTGGATGGTGTCTGTGAAATGCGTCGTTGCCTGTTGGATGTGTATTCGTAAGTATTTCACTCAAAATCAACTTTACTAATACTTTGTCCATACTCAATGGATTGACATTTGTTTAGGGTTAGGGTAATTGTAATGACTTTCTGTCATGTAACTGCAACGTGTAGTTTATTCTGGTTCCGAGATAATGCCATAATTATAATTGATCTATTTCAAGTATCTACAACGTGTAGTCAACTAAGGTTCTGACATGATGCCGTAATTGTAATTGATTTCTTACAGTGTAATTAAAAATCACATTAATTATGTTATATATGATTTCGAAATAATTTTTCAACAAATATACTATTTTAGTAATCATATTTAAAAATACACTGAATTTACTTAAATGTGTGTTTCAATCAGAAGATATGGTTAAAATAAAATGCATTGTCCAAAATAGTGTCCACTTTGAATATCATGCAACATGAGTTACAGCTAAATTATATAATAAATATATATTTATTTACATATATATTATATGGTAGTCAAACTACATTAATATCAGTAACCTTATGGGTGCAGATTTTTTTTTAAACATGCTGAAGACTTATTTTGTAAATTTAATCACATTGTTGATGGTTGAAAATTTGTTTCCACCTTATCACCTATACACATTTTTATTGTGTGTGCACACTCAACTTATTGTAAATGCTTTCAGCAAACATACTACACATAATAACTCTAAGTTATAACAGTCATTACAACCAATGCCGTTTTAGCAAGTATTCTGATACGTATCATATCTTTACAGCCCTACATTTGTCGTAGACCTGGAAACTCATTTAATAATAAAATTAATTTGTTGTTTTAATTCACATTATTTATTTTTCAGTTGCTGCAAGCCATCAGAAAAGCCAGCAGGACGTAAAGGTATCTTGTCATATTATTAACTAGTGTAACAAATATGACATAGATACTGTGGCAGATATGATCCTTTACTTTATCAAAACGATTGTCTGCATAATGATACTCATCTCAAATATGCACTGAGTATAACTTGGTATGATAACTAATTTGCAACATCATTATCTAAGAATATAAAACTCAAAGCTACGAATAAATATTATTAAAATATCCAATCACATTTAAATTTTTTTTTATAATTATAATTTTGAGATATCATTAAAAAAAATTAGTTTAATCCATTTCTGTTGTCTATCATAAATCATGCTACTTGGGGTCTTTTTAGCAATCAATGAAATATGAATCAGTAATTAATATTATGGACACCTTGTAAATATGTTAATATTGGCGAGGTAATACAACGCTTCCAAATGAACATATCACTACACGCCTGTCAATTTTAACATTTGTACTTTTTGATAATAAGAACTGTGCACTTTGTCATACATTATGTTCTTTATCCATCAACCACTGGCATGGAAAACTTGGTAGTGTATAGTATAGTGCAATTTCTAACATTTGTACTGTTTTTTAGAACAAGAATTGTGCACATTGTCCTACATTAAGTTCTAATCCATCAACCATTGGCACTGAATACTCGGTAGCATATACTGGTAGTATAGTGCAGTAGTTTCCTAGATCTTATCTTGTTTAATGCAAAATATCAACAACTGCTGGCAAAGCTATGCAGCAAATGAGTCCTGATATGTTTGTGATAAGATACACTATTATTATTAAGAGTTAATTAAAGAAAATATATAAACCATTGAAATATATTAATTTCAAGTAATTTCAACCAAAAACAAATTGATTTATGTATATCATATATATTGTCATTTAAAACAATGAATGTCAATCATACAGAATATCCTTTTACATGTTTGCATTACTGAAATGACATTCTTTCTGACATTAATGCATATTCAAAAACATTTTTTCACAGAAGTGTGATGACATTGAAATACCAGATGGATCACAAGAGGACGATGACATGGAAACCTCATCAGTTAATCAAACACAGGTGATGATTCTCATTTTACACCTGAATCAGTGGAAACCCTCAACATGCTATAAACAGGCCACTCCTAACATGGTCGATCACATCAATTGGTTTGAAGTATGTTTAATCAAGATTAACCACAGACTTATGCCATAGAAATCTGTACAGTTCAGGGGTAGGTATCAAACATTCCTATTTTTAATACAACATAGTTTCCTTTCTCAGCATGTGCTAGAACCAAACAATGGAGAGAGTGTATTAGATATAGCTTTGTCCTTACTAAATGAATTATTTGAAAATGTTAAGATATATATAAAGACATGTTACATCAAAATAAAATAAAATAAGAAACAAATAATAAAAAGCAGTACAGGAGAAACTTCCACAAAGGTAGATAAAGATATGAGAAACTATTTAGCAAAGATAGACTGGAATAACACACTGAATAATAAGACAGTAATAGAATACTGAAATATTTTAAAACGTGAAATTGAGTGCATCATTGATTTGTTGGTAAGTTTTAATTATGGAGCAACACCTTTGTGAACTCAGAAAAAATAATTTAGGGGACATTTTCAATGGAACAAAACCAAGTGTGGCTACATTTAAAAAATCATGAAACCAGTCTTACTTTAAGGATAATGGTATGTATTTTGTGTGCCAAATGTCATGACCCATTCAGAATTCCTGGTGATTTAATTCTTCAGTGATACATGATTTTTGCACTCACAAGGTATTCACGAGTACATAACCAAGTGCTACACCACAATGTTAATATGATTCCTGATTCTTCAAACTACTGTAATATCAATACTATTGATATATTGGTTATGTGTGCTAACTTTCATCTCTAATAGGACATTTCTTCATGCATTATGAACTCTAATATTCAATAATAGGTCATTCCACATCAAATCACTGGATGGTCCACACATTGTATTTTCAGAAGTTCAGATCTCTTCAGGATTTTTATCAGATATTCCCCAAATACCCAAATTGAATAAATCTAATTTTAGCTTTCTGGTCCTAGTAGTTTCGGAGATGTAGGCATATTAAATGAAACTGGTCTCACTTTAAAGGTATGATATGTAATTTATGTGTGACAAATTTAATGATCCATTTGGAAGTCTGTGACGGTGAACTTTATTCTTCAATGGTGCACGGTTTTAACACCCACGAACCATTCACGTGCACATACCACAGTGTTGATATAATTCATGATTCTTCAAACTGGTGTCGTCTCAATGCTATTAATATATGTGTCCTCACTGTTATCTTTATGATGACCTTTTTCTGTCAACAATGGATTTTACATCAAATCACTGGATAGTCCAGACTCTGTGTCTTCAGATCTCTTCAATATTTATACAAGATATTTACCAAATGTCACATGTTAGCTTCCTACTCTTAGTAGCTTCTGAGAAAACAATATTTTATGACCTTGGATATCCGTTAATGTAATTTTAGGAAAGTTTGAGGTCCGATAACTAAGTAGGGCTAGAGCCTTGAAAATGTGAATGTTTACTCTCATATAGATAGAATACCTCCTTTGCTTTCATTTTAATGTGTCAGATGGTTTTGCATCTGAAGTCTGGGAAAGTTTGTAAAATCACATTTGCCATTTTGCGAGATACCATCTATGAAACATATTTTGTTTAAAGAAATTTTCTGGTGAAAACAACATTTCTGTACAAAAAACTACACATCCTAAGCTATAAAAGGGAGTAATTCATGTTCCAACATATTTGATGAATTGTGTATAAAAAATCAGGCTCGCAAGTGGTGTTTCAATTTCGAGAAAGCATAACTACAGTATTTACCATCCAAAATTCAAATTATATATTTATACACACTGATAAATCATGAAATGTTCTGGAGTTACCATGTACATAAGTGTTAATTTGTAGCCTTTATACACGGTACTATGCAAAACAGCAACTGTGATTTTACAAATATTCCAGGCTCTTGATGCACAACTATCTGATTTAATTATAAATACAGTCAATTTACCCATAAGTTGATATTTTATCTATGATTTAACAAGATTTAGCAATATTAGCCATCCAAGCCAAAGGCCCAGATGGCAAGTGGACAAGGAAGCCATATTGATAGTCCAACAATATTTATCTACTTGTAACCCACCCTCCTGATATATGGGCCAACATTGTTTTTAGACATATTCATGCTGCCAGCAGTTATACAATCTGTAGACAATTTGTTCCATTCATTTATTGTCCTCTGTACGAAAGAGTACTTCCTGATTTCCAATCTACACTGATCCTTTACTAATTTTACCTCATGTCCTCTAGTTCTGCTATCTTTCTTGAGTGAAAAAAACATATTTCTATCAATATTTCATACCCATTAAATATCTTAAAAACTTCGATATGATCTCCTCTTAACCTCCTTGTCTCTAGAGTTGTTAAACCACATTCTTTCAGGCGTTCTTCATAGCTAAGGTCTCTCAGTCCTGGAGTAATTTTAGTTGCTCTCCTCTGTATGTGTTCAAGCGTATCTATATCCTTCTTACGATATGGTCTAACGATGAGGTCTAACTACTGCTTTATACATAGGTAAAATTACCTTTTTTTGTATGTTATGTTTCTCCTAATCAACCCAAGAATTTTATTACCCTTTGAAGCTGCAATACCACACTGCTCTGAAACTTTCATATCAGTGCTTATTGTAACTAATAAGTCCTTTTCTTTTCTAGTAGTAGTACCCATAACAGTATCTCCCATTTTATACTTAACACCCAAGTTCCCATGTCCTGTATGTAGCCATTTGCATTTCCAAAAACTGAACATCTGCCATTTCTCAAACCATTTCACTATTCTGCCTGGATCGTTTTGTAAATGTTGTTTAACACCATCAGTGTTAACCTTTCTAAACACTTTCGTGTCATCCCCAAATTTCAGTACATTACTTGTTATATTGTCATCTAAGTCATTGCTATAATAAAGAATAATAAAGGTCCAAATCCTGATCCTTGTGGTACCCCACTTAAAACTTATTTCCAGAAACTTCTCCATCTACTACAACATGCTGTCTTCTGTCAGTCAGCCATTGTTCTATCCAGTCAATTATGCCATCCCTGGTACTTTATCAAAAGCTTTCTGGAATTCTAAGTAGATAATATCTAATGGCTATCCCTCATATATCCACTTGGTGATTTCTTAAAAAAAAAACATATTTGTTAAACATGATCTCGCTTTTAGGAATCCATGTTGAAATGAATTTAATAATTTATGCCTAACAAGGAATTCCACCATATGGTCTTTAATTAACCTTTCTAATAATTTACAAATTACTGACTTTAAACTCACTGGCCTGTAATTATCTGACTTATTTCTTAAATCTTTTTTAAATAATCGTATGATGTTTGCTTCTTTCCATTCAAATGGAACAACTCCCTCTTTTAATGACAAGTTAAACACTCTTGCAAGTGGTATACTGATTTGACCTACTGTTTCCATTAGTAGTTTTGGAGGAATTCAATCCACTCCCGGTGATTTATTATCCTTCATTTCCTTTATTTTCTTAACTACCATTTCTGGAGTTTCGATTAACGGCCCTAAATAGTCAGATTTACCCTCCTGAAATTTAGCATCTGGAACTGGTAGCTCTTCCATTAGATCCCTTCCATCACATTCTGTCCTGCAGCCTTGTCACCTGGCAGACTGTTATCATTCTCTCTCTCACCCATCAACCGGTCACCTTTCCCTCAATTTTGGGGTTAAGAACTGCTGTACTAGAAGGTCACAACATTATTAATCTCAGAAACTACTAGGAAGTAGGAAGCTAAAATTTGAGATTTGTTCAATTGGGTATTTGGGGAATATCTGGTAAAAATAGTGAACATTGTGCTCACAAAAAGGAAACAATTCCTTTGACGTGCCAGTAACGAGTAGGCCAAGTGGATAAATCCATGAGTAGGCAAAGAGAATGTAGGTCTTAATTGGTCAGAAGACAAACTGAGAAACCCCTAATTAGCCAGAATTGGGACTTGGACAAAATTAGCATGAATAGTGTTAGTTACTTTTATAACAATTGATGTTATTAAATGTGTAAACAATGACAAGTAAAGTGTTTTGAATGGTGCCTTCCATCAACTCAAGTACATACTTATAAAATAAAAAAATAACAGTCCACTTGCATCTAATCAGCAATTTTACCAAAATAAATGTAACTGTAACTTTAATTAAATTGAAGTTTAAAGTTCATGAATTGGTGTGAGGTTAATATATTTTTATTGGGAAACATCTTAATTCATGGTAATGTAACTAAAAATATTTTTAGTTAATTGTTCCTTGTCTGATATACACACACTACACACAGCCTCAAATTCAAAACAACACTTGCACTGACAATTTGTCGTCCTCTAGTTAAATTTTTTAAAGTAGTGTTTGTACGTTTTAGTTGCATCACCTAATTATGATATTATCTCAACAATGTGCAGTTATGCCCATTTTGTGGAATGACCTCTGCTTTTGAGGTATTTTCTAGAATGTTATTGTAAGGTGGCAGTAATGTGGTTTTCTCAAGTGTCATGAATACAACATTGTATTAATTAGCATGACTCATCTTTAAAACCTTAGTTCTTAGCCAGTCACTGGGTTCAAATAGCAAATTATCTATGCATATTTTATATTTGTATGTTTTCATTTGTAAAATAAAACACATGTGAACACAGTAATAAATTTTTTAAGTAGATTATGTATTTTTCATTTTATATTACAGTGTCGCTGCAGCAGATGAACTTTGGGATGAGGAAACACATTGTCTTCAACTCTTGTTTGAAGACCGTTCTCACAGTGTGTATGTAGCATGTAGAGATCCCAGCTTCAACGCATTGAATACGATTGTGGGTACACTTGCTGTGAGAGAGCAAGCTTTCATGTACATGATCTTATATGGGCAAGGCAGCAGAGAACTGGAAACATACCTACCGACAAGTGACAATCAAGTGACAATTTCACAGAATTTTAACAAATATCAATTAAATCTATTTATGTTAAGTTCATAATAAACATATTGTATTTACTAAACATTCTATTATAAATTTGCATAGAATATCATCTAGTTATGATATGTGTAATTTCGAAAGATAAGCAGATGCTGAGCTGCCCTGAGTGGATTTTGCTAGTCATCTCATGCTGATGACATTGCAATGCTTGTTCCATAAACTAAGGGGATGCAAAGATTGTTATATGTTTCTTATACTCAAGAATGTGACACTGACAATGATATACTCTTTAATAGAGTAAGGTCTCGGATAATGTTCTATGATTAATATTAAGCTTGGTGATGTAGTATTAAATGCAATTATGAAAATCTTGGACATAATTTGTGATGAAAATTATATCAAATACAAAGAAGTCTTTAGTGGAGATGTAATATTGTTTCTACTCAGGCAATTCTACTTCTTTACAACGAAGGTGAAGAACAAGCTCTTTGCAACTTAAATATATTGCAGTAAATTCCATACAGTGTATTTTTGTTTTGTTTTGATAATTATAGAAAAGCCAGTTGTGCAGCTTTTTATCATTTCTTATTACATTGCATTTAGCATTTTGCACAGCCTACCTAGATGAAATGTAGTGCTAGTCTTATGCTTGCTATCTAAGCATTGATTGTTGTAATATTCAGATTATAAAAAAGTATTAGTGCAAGCTGTTTTTTTATGCAGGATATCTGCATCCACAAACAACTTTGTTCAAAGTACTGGAAATAGGTATGAGTACAACTCCTCTGTACTTTGCATGAAATGGGTACTTGCAGTTTATACACTCTTGTAATCTAGTACAGTGTAGTATTATTACATGTTTTATTGTTATGTTAACATGATGTATATTCCTGTACTGTTTTGTATGAAATAAAACTGATTGAATTGGTGACTGATTGAAGTGATTAAAAATAATACGGCTCTTCAATATATTACTTCATAAATTCCCTACTACTGTAATTGGTGGTACTAAAACATGGATTAAATGGTGCTCTGTTTGTTTTTAAATGCTCTTTGTGTCCTAATAATTGGTGAGAGGTTGGCCCTCAAAATACGAGGGAGATGGGATGTTGTTACCCCAGCCACATCCCCTCCTGACCACCTCAAGACAACTGAAATTGGATTGTGTAGACCTGTAGTATTCATGCATACCATGTATTTGGAATAAAAAGATTTTCAATGAAAGAACAAACTAGCATTTTTACCAGGATGATTTATTAAAACAACAGTAGCACCATTAAAATAATTGTGGGTATTCATTTGTTAAAACATAACAGTAAAATGTGAATGACAATGCCATGATGGTTTACAAATTCAGTAACATGGGTTCATAGGCTAGGCATGGTGTTTATACACATAATTTTGAACAAGCTAACACGCTTACTAGCCAGTTTTGATATTTATTACCACTACTTAACTTTATGAATTATACAAAATTTAATGTAAACGAAATAAAAAAATATCACTGGTATACTTGACAAACCCTCCCAGATGTGTTGTTAAACTCCCAGAAAAGAAGAAAATCCCGGATTGTAGGTTTTTGTGTGCAGTTTAAAGTTTCTGGTGAGCCTCAATGAGAGGAACAGTTGGATGTTCCAAGAGGGTGCAGTTGGAAGTTTTTGGTGACCCTCAAGGCCCGTCAAGGGGGTGCATTTGGAGGTCCCAATGAGGTGCAGCTACAGGTTTTTCGTGAGCTTCAAGGGGGATGCAGTTGGAGGCTTTTGATGGGCCTGAAATCTCCTGGACTTCGAAACTCAAGTTTTCAGGTATACTACGGATTATTGCATGTAACTATCGCTCAGCAGACTTGTATTACAAGGCAACATTTTACGAGTTGTGAAAACTATTCATTAATAATTTAGGGTAGGATTAATGTTCATATACCATCCGATGTGATCGCAGCCAACCGAATTTGTTTCGAAGAATCAATCCACACAGCCACGGCCAGGCTAGGAAGTGTCCGAGACTGAGTGACCGTCCCGTGTATTTCCGTCAATCACAAATAATTAATAACAACAATATAATATACTGTTCACTATAATTATATTCATATAATGCATAATATACTAAATGTTCATAGTGTAAACACTCCGGCAATTCCTATGCCATGGGCTAGCGAATTGATAATAACCACAGACAGATTAATTATTATTTATGTTGTCCTCTTCCAATAACTTGTCCTCGCATAAAATACTGCTCTGTCCGCGATGCCATCGACAGCCCCAATATCACTCTTGTACTATACTGTATATTACGAACACGATATAGAAGTACTATTTTCATCCACAGCACATAGTCTTAGTAGTCCCGCGTCAAGCATATATATATATATATATATAAATATATATATATACATATATATATATATATATATATATATATATATATATATATATATATATATATATATATATATATATATATATATATATATATATATATATAAGACATATATATATATATATATATATATATATATATATATATATATATATATATATAAGATATATATATATATATATATATATATATATATATATATATATATAAGACAAGCAGGACGCTGCTATCGTCATATCCAGTGGCAGTGATATGGTAGTCTCTCCTCACGATGCTACCGACCAACTCCATAGAAAAAAAGATCGTGAGCACGGCATGTTAAACGAACAGGTGTTTCATGACGGTATCAATGACGCCTTTGCTCGGTATGTGTGTGACGAGGCGGTGCGCATATTACACATAACGGAAGAAGCGTGTTATATGCCGTCGGCCGCTGTTATCTTTAACATTTTGCGTTGTGGTATTAGACATGTAAACAGGATGTGTGGGTATAAGTCGTGGCGACTCGATATTTTGCAGAAGACCAGAGATGTGGGCTGATTATGCGATGTGGTAATGTGATTGAACATGTCATTGTCTGTTTCATGTCTACAGAGACCGACTAGTCTCAATCAACTGCAGGAGGCCTACAGTACGGCGCCGGTGCGGACGACGACAACATTGGGCAAGCGTCTAGCTGATAACGATCTGAGACTAGTACTTGACAAAAACGATGTGTAACATCATCTAGGAGAAAGTACATACAACAGTCCGGCATCATCTCCTCCCAACTGATTTAGTCCAACATCACCTCAATTCATCTCTCTAATGCAGGAGGGAGATGATGAAGAGGACGACGGCATCGTCATCGAGACAACTCCATCAGAGGATTCATCCTCACCACTCCCATCATCGTCGCCGTCGTCGTCAGTGGATTCACCACTCCCAGCACCCTATCTGGAACCTGCAGCCTATATATATATATATATATATATATATATATATATATATATATATATATATATATATATACATATACATATACATATACATATACATATACATATACATATACATATACATATACATATACATATACATATACATATACATATACATATATATATATATATATATATATATATGAAAGGAACGACGTATAGTCAACACCACATCATCATATGACATAAAGATAGACGTAAAGTGTTGCACATCAACATTCACGTACAGGCCTCTGGCTTAACGGTACTCCTTCGTAAGCCTGAGGTCAATGTCGTGACGTAACAGTCCACAAACCTCACTACCATACATAATCGCACCATCATCCTGAGGTCAATGTCGTGACGTAACAGTCCACAAACCTCACTACCATCCATAACCACACCATCGTCTCGAGGTAAATGTCGTGACGTAACAGTCCACAAACCTCACTACCATCGTTCCGAGGTCACTGTCGCGACGTAACAGTCCACAAACTTCACTAAAATCCATAACTGCAGCAACGTCTCGAGGTCACTGTCCATAAACCTCAATATCGTATACATACGTCGTTCCTTACAAAACTCTGCAGTAGTCTACATATATGACATACCTTTGTTTTACAACCGATGTAATTACTATATGTAATAAAATAGTCGAAACGAATGACACGCGTTGTGTTCCCGCTACCTATATACACGCACCGTAGACTGGCTAATCGAGTCCCGGTACCATCCGACTGACACACCGCATACACAACCCCACCACACCCGTCATCTTCTAACAATACACCTTGATAAAACATCATCCTCCACCCCAGCACGCACTATATAAATGTACTGAGGGGTCGTTGTCTGTCAGTTGTAGACGGCGACGACAACACCATGAAACGCCATCTATATCGTCACTGTGGACTTGCACTCGACACGTATGCACAGCTACGGAAAGACCACCACCAACGTGGACCGACATAGTGACGTGAACTACTGCACGGAGAAGGCGGCATCGCTCATGTTCAACGATAGTCGATTTCGACAACTCGACATCGTCGTCGACGATGCGTACGAAATAGAGATGAACAAGAAAACCGTCAAGTACGCCATGCCCGTACACGTGGGGTTCTTCGTTCTGCAGTACGTCAAGATGAGCATGTTGCAGTTATATTACGACTTTATCAACATATACCTGGAGCGCAATCTGTTCCAGTACTGCGAGATGGATACAGTGCCTACTTGGCCTTGGCCGGTGAGTCGTCGATGCCCTCGTGCGATATGGATACAGTGCCTGCTTGGCCTTGGCCGGTGAGTCGTCGATGCCCTCGTGACCCCGGAAGTACGAGAACATTACTACCGACATCGCTCCGAGTGGCTCCCGTCCGAATGTTGCGACGAACATCGGATCGAGTACGTACGCTATCTATTCGCCGGTCGCCTGTGGACCGGTGACGAGGCGTGCTGTAAGTCGCGCAGAGCATTCGGCAAGAGGACACCGGGTCTGTTCAAGGTCGAGTGGTCCGGTGACGGGTTCGTGGGGTTGTGCAGCAAGATGTACTATTACTTCAGAGCTACCGACAATTACAGCACCAAAGGACTGAGCAAACGTCACAACGACATCGACAAGGACGCGTTCCTAGAGGTGCTCACCAATCGTCGGAGCGGAAGTGGAAAGAACCGCGGGTTCCCGGGTGAGTCACTTCTACGCTAAACGCGAGGGACGTGTAGATAAGACGATGCACTGTAGCCGTCGTTCATTCGTGACCATGGATGCACGATGGAAACTTCCATTCACGTGCACCGACCGGTCCGACGGGATGCGCCAAAAGTACTTTCGTGACGCGTATGCTGGGTCACGCTACCGCGATGATCGATCCGTCCCCCCCCCGAAAGGATCACCTGGTGTTACGGAGAAGGGCAAGAGGCTTATGCAAAGATGGACTTATTTGACGTACACTTTGAGGAAGGATTACCGACGGCGAACATGTTCGATTCGGTAACGAGGAACCTCATCGTCATAGACGACCTCATGGCGGAAACGGACGAACGGTTCACGACCTTGTTCACTAAAAAAGTCACCACAGGAACACGTCCGTGCTATATCTCGTACAGAACCTGTTCCCTAAAAACAAGGAGAGTTGTACCATCAGTCTGAACTCTCAGTATATGGTGGTATTCAAGCATCGACGTATATCGGTGTCTGGCGAGTGAGAGTGCGGGCTGGCAGAGATCCAGTACCCGCATATTTGGTACAACGTTCGAGAGGGCGAAACCTGGTTCTACCTCAACGAGCGCAATCCTATGGGTCTTACCCCGAGTACGAAGATCGAGGTTGGGTAATACCACAGTCCTAACGTATTGTTGGACCACGTCAACAAGGCGCTGAAACGCATGTGGACGGATAGGTTGCGAGTACAATTGAGCTACTGTACCATCACTCAGAAAATGACGTTGCACATGTCACCGTGCACATGCGTTTACACCCACCCGAGAGTAGGAGAGGAAAACAATCAAACCTATCCACCGGAGCTAGGTCTCACGCCGTCAGCCACCGTGACGTTGAAAACCGAAACAAAGACTGCTGATAGCCCGTACTCTTTCCATCAAGAGGCCACTACCGTGGTGAACATGAATCAAAGGTTCGATACCATCTACGTCTCGTGGAGTCTCGCATCGTCGGCGAAAGTCTCGTACCGTTGTTGCGATGCCTCCCGGTTCGTGGAGTTCACGGCGCCACGGTGTCCGAGCGTTTTACTAACGTTCGCTACGTGCCTCTATTGTGCAAGGAGTTCGGGACCATAGAGGTGGATATAAGAGACGATACTGGACGGCGCGTGCCATTCGAGTACGGTAGAGTGATAGTGACACTTCATTTTCGACGGCGCAGGACCATACTGTTCTGAAGATGAATTATAAGGAGTATTACGCGTCAGGCGGGTGGTGCACTGCCCTACTTCGCCGGTGCCCAATACCAGCGGGGTCACGGACTAGGCAGTCTGTTCGGAAGTCTGTTGCGCAGCGCCATGCCACTCATAAAGAGAGGTGCCACTCTTTGGGAAAGGGAGCGTTGAAGACAGGCGTGCGCATCGCCGACGACGTCTTGTCGAGACAGAGCATAAAAAGGCGGCAAAACGACGCGTCACGGAAGCTGGTAGGAGTATGATGCGTGGTCTTTTGACCCCTGCCGTGCGACCGCGTAGACATACAAAACGCGCGCCCGCGAAGAAAGGAGTCACTACAGCGACGAGACAGCGCAAGAGACAGACGACCAAGAAACGTGAGGCCGACATATTCGACGACGATGGCGTTCGTACATAGACAGTCGTGTGAAGGGGTCAAGACCCAGCTTGATCTCTTTACCGTACCCCCACTTAGAACAGTATCATCGACAGGCATGTAGTGGAACATCAACCCATGGCCTCTCTGGACTCGGGTGGACCGATATAATTCCTGACACCTGGATCGGGAGACAATTATCTGGATCTCGCCAACACGATGCTACGCGTGCAGGTGAAGGTGACGCGAGCCAATGGGGGGCGATCTCGACTTGGCTGATCCCGTGGGTCCAGTCAATAACTGGCTGCATTCACTGTTCGGTCAAGTCGACGTCTACCTGAACCGTACGCTCATGACCCCTTCGAACAATACGTATCCGTATCGTGCCTACATAGAGACGCTTCTGAGCTATGGTACCGATGCCAAGGTCACGCAACTGACGAGTCAGATGTGACACAAGGACACGGCCATTCACATGGATGCCGTCGAGATAGTCGACGGAGCGGCCGCTAACGAAGGGTTCGTGGCTCGACGGGCGAACATCGTACGGAGTCGGGTCGTTGATATGAGAGGCCGTCTCCACCTGGATCTCTTTCTGCAGGATAAATTCTTGATCAACGGCGTCGATGTCAAGATACGACTGGTACGTAGTAAGTCCGCTTTTGTACTCATGCCTGGCGGAGTCGATCCCGATTACAGGATAAACATCGTCAATGCCACCTTGTTTGCAAAGAAGGCCACCCTCAATCCGACCGTGCAGATGGCACACATCATGGCTCTCGAGAAGAGCACGGTCAAGTATCCGATGCGCTCCGTCGACTGCAAGGTGTACTCCATTCCAGCGGGCCCTAGTTCGCCCACACTGAGAACCTGTTCCTCGGCACTCCGCCGAAACGTCTGGTGCTGTGCTGCATAAATAACGATGCGTACAACGGTGTGTACACCAAGAATCCGTATCATGCCAACAACAACGCCATCAGCTTCCACGCAGTGTACGTGGTCGGACGACAGATACCCTCCAAACCTTTCCAGTCGAATTTCGAAGACGATCTCTTCATACGGAGCTACATGAGCCTGTTCTCCTCGACCGGCAAGATGTGGCAGGACGAGGGAAACTGGCTGACTCGCAGCGACTACCGGCACGGCTACACCTTCTTCGGTTTTGACCTGACCCCCGACCAGTGTGATGGCCCCTGCTTCCATCTGGTACATAAGGGCAACCTGCGCATAGAGTTGCATTTCCGTGTCGCGCTTCCGACCACCGTGAACGTCATCGCTTACGCCGAGTTCGAGTCCGTGCTGGAAACAGACAAGAGGTGATAGACACGCGCACGCACTGCCTACGACGATAGACTGCGCATTGCCTGCGGCTTTCGTGTGCAACACCGACGACGGCGACGAACCGGGCAAACATTGGATAGCGCTCTACCTGGATGCCGACGGACGCGGCGATTACTTCTGCTCGTACTGCCTGCCGCCACGACACACGGCGTTCCGCACCTTCATGAACGAACATTGTTCCGAGTGGACTCATAATAGCAACATACTTCAGAGTCCTCTGACTAACGTTTGTGGACAATATTGCATAGCTTATGTATTGCTTCGTTGTAACGGCTTTCCGATGAGAACATTTATCGACATATACGGCACCGATTTAGTAGCTAACCATTGCCGCGTATTTGATTTGGCTTAAACAGCTGCGACAAGGTAGACTGTACTATCTTATATCGTACATCGATTGAGCCTCTGGCGAGGTGGAGACCCCCATAAGCTCACGACCTCTGGCGTGATGGTCAACATCCGCAAGTCGCCTCAACATCATAACCCTCGAGCCTCTGGCGAGGTGGAGACACCCCTAAGCTCGCGACCTCTGGCGTGATGAAAAAACATCTGCAAGTCGCAACGGCATCCTATTCACAGTACTCGTCACACTTGTAGTGATATTACATGCTACCCTTGTTGTATCGTGCTTGTGTCGTTGTTCAATAAAATACGTACCATATAGTGTTGTCTGTTTCATTCTCGTTTCCACGCACGAATATATAACAGTCCAACATCTTACAATACATATCACATATCGTTCGCAATTTCACGATAACGCGACGCCGCCCTTTGTCCCTTGCAACATAGCGACTGATCACGTCACAAACACACTTACCTATACACCCCTCGCAGGGACCTAGAGTCACCGATCGGGATGGGTTTAGGGTCAGGTCCGACCTCTGACCTCTGTTCACCACGTCTCCGGTCAGGGGTCGGGTCACGCTCGTCCTCGCGGTCAGGATCGGGTCCTTTCGCTAGGTGGCGCTCTGGGGTCACGGCTAAGGTTGAGTTCGTCGCCAGGGGCGCTCTGGTGCGCTGCTCGACCTGCCGGAAGTGGTTCAGACACATGCGCACCGGATTTCGGGGTGCCTCAAACACTCATATACTACTCACACCTTTGAGTGCCACCATAAGGTGGGCGGTGACAGTCGGTGTGGACTGATACAAATCTGAGATGCTATCACCTTATGAACTGAACCTGTGGTGACTGGCAGAAGTTGTCTCAGTCTGACAGTTATCTTACAACCGAGATCACATCCATCAGACAGGAATGCCACATTCATCATGTTATTCCATTGTCCGGCTGCCCCATCCGCAAAGTTAGATGCCTCGTCTGTGAAAAGGCGTATTTGCAATGCATGCTATATAACTAGCCTTAATAAGTTAATTGTTTTATGCACGTGCTTACTTGTTCGGGTATGTTGTGTGTTATCGCTTGTGTGATTGGATGCGTATATGTTTGTGAGTTTGCGATATCACTAGCAGTAAGATAGATCTCGGGTCGAGCCCGTCTTGTTATCAAACATACATTATTATTGTTGGCACTAAGCAACAACATAATATGGTCATCAGCCATTGTTTAGTTAAACTGCTTGGCAGAGATACATCCGCATGATATACCGTTAATAATCTAGGTGTTAAATTTTCGCCAGCATATTCATCTGATATGCAAATCATATACGTGATCTCCGTCGAATTTGGCGTCACATATCTTTATCTGCTGCTAAAACAATATCGACAGCACTAGGTAGTAGCCGCCTTCATTGTTGCAATTCATTACTAAACAACATTGCTAAAATAGACTGACACAAAACTCCAACTACGACTACTTAAACAGTTACACTGGCTTCCTTATCGAATCAATTGTAGACAGTCCCCTCTAACCTATTGTGCTCTATCTACACAAACATCCTACGTGGCTAGTCTCCTCTATCTTTCAAATATCCATTTCGCAAGTTATTGTTCCTATCACAAATCTTAACTTCGGCAAACGTGCTTTCTCTGTCGTTGAGCCTAGGATATGGAATGAAGTCCCCCATCACTTTGAAAATATCTGAAACTATACCTACTTTCCGAAAAAAAACTCAAGACATTTATTCAAAATTGCATTTCCACCATGAATATTCGGTGTCCCTCTTTCTAACTGTCTCGACTTCCCGGCGACAATGGTTTACACAGAATGCGACAGGTCAGTCGTGCTCCCTACGGCAACAACCCACGTGCCTGAGTCTTGCGCGTTCGACTGCGACTGCAGCGCCATGCCGTGTCAGCTCGTGCTTCATTCTCAGCGCTCCCTCTAGTTTGCGCCAGTTGTGCGAAATATACATTACATAGATGGCGACACGAGTTCACTTCTCCATATCATAGCAACCAATTGTGACCCTAGCGCATATTACCAATATAATATTCATATTTTTAATAATGATGTCCAAACATATTGTTTTAAATCTTTAGTTATAGGATTTCTATGATTTTGATTTGGTATTATATGGTATATATGTGCACATAAAATATCAGTGTAACAGTTTTGTTTTACAGGTGTACAGGTCTCTGGCCGGTTGAGTGCCATCTTGACATAAATAGTATTTTTTTTCCTGCGATATTCTGGATACTATAGAAGATTTTATTGGCAATTTAGAGTTAACCTTAAATGTCATAGATGTGTCTAGTTGCACTACGTAGAACTTACAGTATGAAAGCCAGACTTGTTAACAAATGCATGTGAATGCAAATGCAAGTGTTTCACCTGATTCAAATGCAAGTGCGAATGCAAATGTCATTTTCCAGGAACGCATTCAAATGCAAATGGTTTGGGGTGGCATTCAAATGCAAATGCTTTGGATAAAATTTTTTAAATGCATTTGAATTAATTTCAAATGTTTTTTTTTTATTTGGGGATAAAAACAACGTAATATATACAAACCCATTATAAATGTATTTAATAAATACAGTAGTACATTATTGTAACCACTAAGTACCTCTACATACCAGCCCACTACATGAACAGTTCCAAGCATGCAGATATGGTGGAAATGTGAGGGAGGAATAAACAACTGGGAACCATGGCAGATAATGAAAAGCTAATCATTCAGATAGGCCGGACAGTCCACTGGTGGGGTCACTGGGAATATAACCTGGTTGGTTTATTTATATTGTATGAATAACAGCTCAGACATTGGCCAGTTAAGTAGAATGTCTAGGCGTACCAGAAAATGTTGTGATATTAAATGTCCAGCACTGTCTTCTAGCGGTACAACCATGTCTCCTACGTTTTGTTTACTCCTGACATATGCATACAAACTCTTGCTGTCATTTGTTTTTGTAAATAACTTGCTATTTTTTGCTCATAGCTTCTTTTATATTGTCTAATTTCAGACGTAGCTGCAACAAGTTCCTCTCTGTTGTGTAGTATTCATCTTTTCTATACATTCTACACATCATTTGTATCTACGCTATTTGTTTGAATGGTTTCCCTTGACAAATGTTTATTTCTGTGCCGTTTCCCTTGATTTTTCAAGATAACAAATTGATCAATGAAACTCTAAATTTCTTATTTTAGAATATTCCAATTTTCAATGTATGTCTTATTCCTCAGCATGTTATTAAAATCTAACTTTGCTAGGAATTTTTTCATATTTTTATATTTACCTTTGTGGAAGTTTTCCTCTATTTTTTTTCTTTTTTTCTTTCTAGTTTCTGTTGATATCAACATATATTTGATTATGATCAGCTTTACCCAATTATTCATGTATTTTGACACTGTCCTCATTTATTAAATTTGTGAAATCAACAATGTCTAATACATTCTCTCCCATGGTTGCCTGTGTTTAATAAGATTTAACAAGATTTAACAAGATTTGCCATCCAAGCCAAAGGCCCAGATGGCAAGTGGACAAGGAAGCCATTGGCTTATCGAGAGTCCAACAATGTTCATCTACTTATAACCCGCCCTCCTGAGATATGTGTCAACCTTGTTTTTAAACATATTCACGCTGCTAGCAGTTACACAATCTGTAGACAATTTGTTCCATTCATTTATTGTCCTTTGTGAGAACGAGTGCTTCCTGATGTCCAATCTACATTGATCCTTTACTAATTTTACCTCATGTCCTCTAGTTCTGCTATCCTTCTTTAGTGAGAAAAACATATTTCTATCAATATTTTCATACCCATTCAATATCTTAAAAAAATAAATCTGATCTCCTCTTAACCTCCTTGTCTCTAGAGTTGTTAAACCACATTCTTTCAGGCGTTCTTAATAACTAAGGTCTCTAAGTTCTGGAATCATTTTAGTTGCTCTCCTTTGTATGCGTTCAAGCGTATCTATATCCTTCTTACGATATGGTCTCCATGCTTGTATACAGTATTCTAAATGAGGTCTAACTATTGCTTTATAAAGAGGTATAATTAACTTTTTCCCTTGTATGTTATGTTTCTTCTAATCAATCCAAGAATTTGATTACCCTTTGAAGCTGCAATACAACACTGCTCTGAGGAAGGAAGCTATCCTGTTTTAAAAATAGAAACTGTTGGTCATCACACCCTGTACTACCTAAATATTTCAATTGTAGGTGTAAACGGTTAAAATGTCCCATTATGATTATATTCACTTCCTTTATGCATTTGATGTGTTTGTGTTATCCTCTCCATTTATGTTTGAACTTTGGTAAATTAATCCAACAGTTAATGTTGAATTTCCAGAAACTATATTGCACCAAACAACTTCATCGCAATATACTTCCCTTTCTAATTTTCTTTCGTAAGCCTGAATATAATAGTTAATATATAAAATAACTACTCCTCCCCTTCTTCGTATGCATGCATGCATGCGTATATGAATGTATGTATGTATGTATGTATGTATGTATGTATGTATGTATGTATATACGTATGTATGTATGTACGTATGTATGTATGTATGTATGTATGTATGTATGTATGTATGTATATATGTATGTATGTACGTATGTACGTACGTACGTACATACGTACGTATGTATGTAAGCATGTATGAATGTATGTATGTATGTATATATGTATATATGAATGTATGTATGCATGTATGCATGCACGTATGTTTATATGTATGAATGCATGAGTGTACCTTCGCAAATACCCTCGTACGTGCGTATGTAAGCAAATACATATGTACATATATACGTACATACATACATACATACATACATACATACATACATACATACATACATACATACATACATACATACGTACGTACACACATACATACATACATGCATACATATATACATACATAAACACATACATACATGCATACATACATACATACATACATACATACATACATACATACATACATACATACGTACGTACATACATACATACATACATACTTGAATACATACCTTGTCATGTACATGTCTTGTCATAGTGAACCTGACTATTTTGTGATCCAATTAATCCAACAGTTAATGTTGAATGTCCAGTAACTATATTGCACCAAAAACAATTTCATCGCAATTTACTTCCCTTTCTAATTTTCTTTCGTAAGTCTGAATAGATTATTTAATATATAAAATAACTACCCCTCCCCTTTTTCGTATTCGATCACTCCTAAACATTGTTATCTTTGCGTATATGTATATATATATATATATATATATATATATATATATATATATATATATATATATATGTATATATATATATATATATATATATATATATATATATATATATATATATATGTATATATATATATATATATATATGTATATATATATATATATATATATATATATATATATATATATGTATATGTATATATATATATATATATATATATATATATATATATATATATATATATATATATATATATGTATGCATGTATGTATGTATGTATGTATATGTATATATATATATATATATATATATATATATATATATATGTATGCATGTATGTATGTATGTATGTTTGCATGTATGAATGTATGAATGTATGTATGGATGTGTGTATATATGTATATATGAATGTATGTATGCATGTATGCATGTGTGTATGTATGTATGTATGTATGTATGTATGTATGTATGTATGTATGTATGTATGTATGTATGTATGTATGAATGTATGCATGCATGTATGCATGTACGTATGTATATATGTATATATGCATGTATGTACCTTCGTAAATACCCCCGTACGTGCGTATGTAAGTACATACATACGTACATACATACATACATACATACATACATACATACATACATACATACATTCATACATACATACATACATACATACATACATACATGCATATATTCCTTGTCATATATACATGTTTTGTCATAGTGAACCTGACTATTTTGTGAATCAACCTAATTATGAACATTTAGCATGTTGTGTTGTAGCGAGAGTGAACATCGCATTGAACTGTCGTGCCAGCCAGAGCTAGGACTATGAGGGGTGGGCACTCGCGAGCCTAGCTATCGAAGGCAACCCAATTGGGGTGTCCATCCCTGCACGGCGGCAGTGGGTCCACAACTGGGCAGTCCGTGGTGGATCGTGGACATGGGCACCGAACGACGCGTTTCCCAAATCCTTATTGCAAACCGGATGGACGAAGTGTATAGTAATAAGTTGTATTTTCACCTACAACTTATTTAACGAATGTGGCTACTATCGGAGCGCTTGATAATAAGGTAGGGTAATAACAAATCATGATGTTGTCGATGTCGCTATCACGCAATTAATGTGCTAGTGCTGGTTGTATATTGCTGATAATGTGATCCATTTATTGCATCCAGAAACAACCGAATTTGTGCAACTAAGGTGTCCGAAGCGAATCTCGTGGAGACATCGATGATAACGACGCTTTGTTTTATTTTTACTCAGATGTTGCCTTGATGTTATCTCATTGCTCATATGTGAACATGTGATCGCACAAATACATTCACGTAACCGCTCATATGTTATTACCTGATTGCTTAGATGTTTTGACGTCATCGCTCAGATTTCACAACGACATTGGATAGATACCATCACGAAATCAGTTAGATGTAATTGGCTCATTGCTCAGATGCCGTCAAGTCATCGCTTAGATGTCATTATCTCATCGCTCAGATATCATCATAATTATCATATTCTTCATTTTTTGCTTCTTCTTCTTCGGTTATGATATTTGTAGTAGTCCTTTGGTTCATCAGTAGCATACACATTCCGCCATTGTCATGGCTATAGTTGATCATTTCACGAAGAAAATGTGACGTTCATCTATGATATCACGGTTATGTTTCTTACACTTTAGGCAAATTGCATATGTTGCGATATATTTTTTCCGACGCGTTGATTTTTCGATAACTGCGTCTAATCATCATAATACGTGTATTGTTTGCATTTAACCACAATTGCTCTGTTTCGTCTATCACCATACTGATCATAAGTTTTTAAGAATAATTTTCGAGTGTGTTATTTCTTTGTAACATGAAATGTGCGTGCAGATTATGTACTTATTAATAATAAAAAAAATATTCTGGGATTGTCTCATGAACAATCGTTTCTACTGGTTGGAATTCAACGCAGTTGCGATGAATGATACAGTTATTGTTTCCGGTTCAGGTCGTTTCCATGATTTCACGGTCGGCTTGACAAATGTTCTACCCACAACAACTGCTTTTCCTGAGAAAAAAAGTCGCCGCACGAAACTACAACGGCGTGTTCCCAGCTACCAAGAATATTCTGACGTGCGACGAAATCGCTGTTCATCCACATCAAGGGGAATAACAGGAAAAACGAAATGTTGACCTTGTTCGAAGTGGAAGTATACGGTAAGTACATGAGACGTTTACAGTACACATACGACACATCTACTTTGCGTAAATGACACGTTTATGGTACTCACCCGACATCATAACAGCTTGACAAGTTTAATGTACGTATATGGTAGATTTACGATAAGTAGATGGGAATGTTACGTATGTTTATGACACGTTTGGGGTACATTACATAGTTGAGCAGATAGTTGAGACATGTTAAAGCGGATTATCTGTCTAGTAGCGATTATTTAATGTGATGCTGTCTATATCAAGACATCGACAACAGTTGGCACTGCAGTTGAACAACTGGGCCTAACCGCGACTGAAATGTTGTAGATTATGGCACAATTTGTTGCATTTGTAATATAATTTCGGTTTCTCCCAGAATTGCTCGTTGCGTGATGTGTAGCTGATAACTGGCGATGCAATGGCAGACCACGGTGCCTTGGCAAACAGTGCATTGTTAATGTAAATCACTTATGTTTGGCGATACAATGGTGTGTTACGATGCCTTGGTAACGATTGCACATTTATTGCAAACCCTGATGTTAGGTGATGGAATGGTAGATCACGATGTATTGGTAACGAATGCACAGCAGTAGTATGTGTGCAATTCTCAATCCTCAAAAATTTTGAGATTTTGGAGCTCATTCTGATTGGTTGAAATGTTAAATGGAGCGTTCTGATTGGTCGTGCGCTTATTACCGCCAGGGGGTGCCACGGTATAATCCCATATTATCTCAAATGTTGAGATTTTGGAGCTCTTTCTGATTGGTGGAGAGCAGTTTCACCACCAGAGGGCGCTACGAGTTAATTGTGTCGGCGGATCTGATTGGTCGAGAGCCGTCACGTGACCTATGACATCACAGCTCATTTGCATAAATTAGCATAAATTAGCATAAATCACACACTTTTGTAGTGAAACCGTCGCCAGGGGGCGCAACGTGTAATCTCCTATTATCGCCCCCGAGGCACTGTTTTACGGTAATGTTGTCGCCAGGGGGCGCTACGGGTCGACGGTTCTGATTGGTCGAGAGCCATCACGTGACCTATGACGTCACATTTCCTCATTTGCAAATCACGTGACCTCTCTATGGAGATCGCCATCTTGTTTTGTTGCCAAGTTGTTTTGCGATGATACAGTCACCAGGAGGCGCTGCTACTACGTCACAGTTCCTCATTTGCATATCACGTGACCTCTCTATGGAGGCTGCCATCTTGTTTTGGTGCCATGTTGTTTTGCGATGATACGTTCACCAAGGGCGCTGCTACGGGTCAAGGCCAAATGTGTCGACGGTTCTGATGGGTCGAGAGCAGTCACGTGACTTATTACGTTACAGCTCTTCATTTACATATCACGTGACCTCTCTATGGAGACTGCCATCTTGTTTTGCTGCCATGTTGTTTTGCGTTGATACAGTCACCAGGAGAAGCTGCTACAACGTCACAGTTCCTCATTTGCATATCACGTGACCCCTCTACGGAGGCTGCCATCTTGTCTTGCTGCCATGTTGTTTTGCAATGATACGATTACCAGACGGCGCTGCGGGGCAAGGTCGAAGGTCAAAGGTCACCGACCTTTTGCACTTATACAATTGTCAGTTAGGGTTAGGGTTAGTAACCGTACTTATGTCGTCTGTAGTGAACCCTAATACGAACCCTGTAGGGTCAGTAACCCTAATTAAAGGTCAAAGATCACCGACCTTTTGTACTTATTCAATTGCCAGTTGGGGTTAGGGTTAGTAACCCTAATTTTGTCGTCCTCGGTTTACTACTGACGATTATGGCGCGCTTTTCGAGACGTGTATGGGCACAGAACCGGTTGAACCGGTTCAAACCGGTTTCGTATAGTTTTTTCTTCTTTTCCGGAACGTTCAAATGACGTCATGGAATTTTCCTCCCTCTCGAAAAGAAACACGATCGCGCATTTTCACCCTGCTAGCAGACTGAAACTTAGCGGTCGAATGTTCGTGCATGCAGCGGAAAAAAACGGAGCCGTGCATGTAAGCCATACGACGCATATCGCTTCATTGCAATATATCGAGAACTTTTTGACGTATGTCGTTTCGCGAAGGTCAAGGCCAACAAAAAAACACCGTCGCTTTCTGGAACGTTTGAACGAAGTCATGGAATTTTCTATAAACACCGCGAGGTCAAAAGGTCAAGGTAAAAAAAACAAAACACCGCCGCTTTCTGGAACGTTCGAATGAAGAGGATCAAACCGGTTCAAACCATGTATGGAGACATTTGACACCATGTGGTATGCATGGATACATTGACTGCCATATGACATGCATGGAGACATTGACTACCATGTGACATGCATGGAGAAATTAACCGCCATGTGACATGCATGGAGACATTTACCGCTGTGTGATATGTATGGAGACATTTGACACCATGTGACATGTATGGAGACATTTACCACAATGTGACATGCATGGAGACATTGACTGCCATGTGACATGCGTGTAGACATTGACCGTCACATGACATGCATGGAGATATTTACCACTGTGTGACATGCATGGATACATTTACCGCTGTGTGATATGCGTTGAGACATTTGACACCATGTGACATGTATGGATACATTTACCACTGTGTGACATGCATGGAGACATTGACTGCTATGTGACATGTATGGAAACATTCATCGCTGTGTGATATGTATGGACACGTTCACCACCGTGTGATATGTGTGGAGACATTTACCCCTGTGTGATATGTATGGAGACATTTGATACCATGTGGTATACATGGAGATATTGACTGCCATGTGACATGCATGGAGAAATTTACTGTCATGTGACATGCATGGAGACATTGACCACCATGTGACATGCATGGAGACATTTACCGCTGTGTGATATGTATGGAGACATTCACCACCATGTGATAAGTGTGGAGACATTTAACACCATGTGACATGCATGGAGACATTGACCGTCATGTAACATTCATGGAGACATTTGACACCATGTGACATGCATGGAGACATTGACCACTATGTGATATGTATGGAGACATTTGACACCATGTGGTATGCATGAAGACATTGACTGCCATGTGACATGCATGGAGACATTGACTGTCATGTGTTGGAAGTCTGCAAATTGGAAGTTTGTGCTTTGGAAGTTTGCAAATTGTAAGTTCTCCACTCCACTCCACTCCATTTTGAAAGTTTATGTTATGAAAAAAATTTGTTTGGAGACATTGACTGCCATGTGACATGCATGGAGACATTGACCGCCATGTGACATGCAAGGAGACATTGACCGCTGTGTGATATGTGTGGATACATTTGACACCATGTGACATGCATGGAGACATTTACCAATGAGTGATATGTATGAAGACATTTGACACCATGTGACATGCATGGAGACATTTACCACTGTGTGATATGCGTGGAGACATTAACCACAACGTGACATGCACTGAGACATTGACTGTTATGTGACATGTATAGAGACATTTACCGCTGTGTGATATGTATGGAGACGTTCACCACCATGTGATATGTGTGGAGACATTTACCCCTGTGTGATATGTATGGAGACATTTGACACCATGTGATATACGTGTCGACATTGACCGTCATGTGACATGCATGGAGATATTTACCACTGTGTGATATATATGGAGACATTTGACACCATGTGATATGCGTGTCGACATTGACCGTCATGTGACATGCATGGAGATATTTACCACTGTGTGATATATATGGAGACATTTGACACCATGTGATATTCGTGGAGACATTGACCGCCATGTGATATACATGGAGACATTTGAAACCATGTGATATGTATGGAGACATTGACTACCATGTGACATGCATGGAAGTTTGCAACATGAAGTTTGAAAGTTGAATGTTTGGAAGTTTATGTTTTGCATGTTGAAAGTTTGCAAGTTGGAAGTTTGCATGTTGAAAGTTTGCAAGTTGGAAGTTTGTGATGTGAAACTTGGTGATATGAAAACTTTATGTTTGGAAGTTCATGTTTTGAAAATTTTTTAGTTGAAAGATTGTAACATGAAGATTGAAAGTTGGAAGTTTTTTAAGTTTAACATTTACAAGTTGGAAGTGTGTAAGTAGAAAGTTTGTAACATGAAAGTTTGTGTTATGAAACTTTACAATTTTTTAAGTTTGTAAGTTGAATCTTTCAAGTTGGACGTTTGTGTGAAAGTTTGTGATGGGAAACGTGGTGATATGAAAAGTTAAAACCTGTAGGAATTATGGGTAAACTGTAGGAGTTATGGGTAACCTGTAGGAATGATGGGTAAACTCTAGGAGTTATGGATAAACTCCCGAGAAATGTGTCTATGCACATTGAAATTTCCTAAGTGCGCTCCCACTCCTCTTGTTCATGGATTTTTTTTTATAAACACCGCGAGGTCAAAAGGTCAAAAGGTCAAGGTCAAACCAGTTTTCCACGAAATGTGTCTAGGCACATTGAAACTTCATGCGTCTCGACGTACCACATTTCTCACTTGACACCATGTGATATGCTTGGATACATTGACCGTCATGTGACATGCATGGAGACATTTACCAGTGTGTGATATGTATGGAGACATTGACCACCATGTGGTATGCACGGAGACATTGACCGTCATGTGACATGCAAGGAGACATTGACTGCCATGTGACGTGCATGGAGATATTGACTGCCATGTAACATGTATGGAGACATTTGACACCATGTGGTATGCATGGAGACATCGACTGCCATATGACATGCATGGAGATATTGACTGCCATGTGACTTGCATGGAGACATTGACCGCCATGTGACTTGCATGGGGACATTTACCGCTGTGTGATATGTATGGAGACATTTGACACGATGTGACATGCATGGAGACATTGACTGCTATGTGACATGTATGGAGACATTTACCACTGTGTGATATGTATGGAGACGTTTACCACCATGTGATATGTGTGGAGACATTTACCCCTGTGTGATATGTATGGAGACATTTGACACCATGTGATATGCGTGTATACATTGACCCTCATGTGACATGCATGGAGACATTTACCACTGTGTGACATGTATAGATACATTTTACACCATTTGATATGCATGGAGACATTGACCGCCATGTGACATGGATGGCGACATTGACCACCATATGATATGGATGGAGACATTTGATATCACACAGCGGTAAATTTCTCCATGCATGTCACACAGTGGTAAATATATCCATGCATGTCACATGACGGTCAATGTCTACACGCATGTCACATGGCAGTCAATGTCTCCATGCATGTCACATTGTGGTAAATGTCTCCATACATGTCACATGGTGTCAAATGTCTCCATACATATCACACAGCGGTAAATGTCTCCATGCATGTCACATGGCGGTTAATTTCTCCATGCATGTCACATGGTAGTCAATGTCTCCATGCATTTCATATGGCATTCAATGTCTCCATGCATACCACATGGTGTCAAATGTCTCTATACATGTTACATGGCGGTCAATGTCTCCATGCATGTCACATGGTGTCAAATGTCTCCACACATATCACGTGGTGGTGAACGTCTCCATACATATCCCACAGCGGTAAATGTCTTCATACGTGTCACATAGCAATCAATGTCTCCATGCATGTCACATTGTGGTCAATGTCTCCACGCATATCACACAGTGGGAAATGTTGCACCGGTTTGAACCGGTTTGATCCTCTTCGTTCTTTTCGTGAGCGTGGAAAATTCCATAACGTCGTTCGAACGTTCCGGAAAAGAAGAACAAAACTGCACGAAACCGGTTTGAACCGGTTCAAAACTGTTCTGTGCACAGACACGTCTCGTGAAGACGACATAATTAGGGTTACAAACCCTAAACCTAACTGGCAATTGTATCAGTACAAAAGGTCGGTGATCTTTGACCTTTCATTAGGGTTACTAACCCTACAGGGTACGTATTAGGGTTCATAATACACGATAGAATTAGGGTTACTAACCCTAACCCCAACTGGCCTTTGAATAAGTACAAAAGGTCGGTGACCTTTGACCTACGACCTTGCCCCGCAGCGCCGTCTGGTAATCGTATCATCGCAAAACAAGATGGCAGCAAAACAAGATGGCAGCCTCCATAGAGAGGTCACGTGATAAGCAAATGAGGAACTGTGACGTTGTAGCAGCGCCT